>JARHVA010000555.1:2235000-2385000 GCA_037957365.1 Torreya grandis
AAGCATGGTGGAAGAATTTAGAAGGAAAATGAAAATATTCATGGATGTCAAATGTAATTTCATTTATTTTATCCCAAAAGGTTAATTTTAGTCTTTTCTTTGGTAATTGAGTCAAATATCCTTGTGTAGTATGGTATAAAAAAAATATCTAAAGTAATTTATTTTAGATTAAAATTTTTCAATTAATCCAATGTATTCTAAATAACTAGGTTTATTTTAGGAAGGAATATTCATGAAGGATTTATCATCAATCATGAAATAATTCACTCCTAGAGTTAGAGTAGAAGAAAAAGCATGCTAATTAACTTTGGTATTAGCAAGACTTGTGATAGATTCAGTTGGATTTTATTGATACGAGTTCTCTAAAAGTATAGGTTTGGTAAAGGTTGATGTAATTAGGTATTTAGTCAGATTTATAATCCTATATTCTCAGTTATAATGAATGGTAGCTCGGATGGGTTTTTTTAAAGAAACTAGGGTTTTGCATTAGGGAAACATTGTTTTTCCCTTTCTCTTAATCTTAATAGTAGATGCTTCAAGAATGATTTCAAAAAGAACTATACAATGAATTAATGATGTAGAAGGTTTGGTGAACCTCACTAAAAAAAACATAGATGAAACTTTTCTATTTGAGTTTACTTTTAAAAGAGAGGCTAAGGGGAATAAAATAAAAAATAGAAGCGTATTTAGAAGCCTTGAGCCAATAAATTAATGAATAAAACTTAGAAATATACTTTATAAACACTTCAAGTCAAACCCAAATCATAATTTATAATATATTAACTTTAAAAACTAGAAAATTTCTAATAAAATACCTAGGAGTTTCTCTTTTTTTGGGGCACACAAGTCCTCCTTGTGGAGAAAATTGGTTGATGCATATTAATCCAAGTTAGAATCCTAAAAATGGTGATGGTTGTCTCTATTTGGGTGAATTATTATGATAAAATCAATTTTGATCACTTTTTAGTTTTATATAATGTTTATTCTTCAGCCCACAATAAAACTTATCACTACGCTCAGCTGAATCATGGAAAACAAGATATGGAAAGGAGGAAAGGAAAATTACTTTACTTAAATCTGAAAGGGTTTGTTATAAAAAATATGCATGACAATTGGAATCAATAATTTGGAGAATATTTAGTTAAACTTTGATCCTTTTGGTTGTCTAGACAAAAAAAATTGAGTTGGAATAAGGCCTATCAGTGTAAGGCAGGGACTTTTGCTTGACTACTAGTGTAGGATAGACTCCTTGCCAAGCTAGAATTTATAAAATTGGTTTTAAAAGGTCATAAAAGTGTTGTATTCATTTTTTATATGAATAAAATACCCATCCCAATCAAATGTTGGGATCAATTATGAGAAAAAATTGGTGGGTGTTGGACAAGGCCAATTTATCTTTTACTTACATTATACTATTAGTTCATTAGACCAAGTAGAGATTATTTCTCAAGACAATGGAAAGAAAGTATAACAATAATTATCTATAATATTTGATTGGAAACAAACATGAGGATTTTTAATGGGAAGGAAAATATGGAAAACAAAGGTGGTTCTTAGTAAGGTTGAGATAGTCATTTTAGAGGTGGGTTTAAGCCATGCTAGAATAAAATATTCTACCTTAATTACTTGGGATATGAATTTTTTTTTATTTAGGTTCCACGAAATTTTCTGCCATCAATCACTGACGAATAATCAAGCTTTCTCAATGGCAGAAGGATAATTCTATCTAGGTTAATTATCCTTTGAGGTTATTTCAACTAAATTTTCAAGGCATGCCTATAGGAAATATGGGGGAATTGGAGGTAGGATTATTAATTAGGTATTTTTTAGGATCTCTCATAAGAGCAACTTTGTAAAATTTTGTTGATGGTACCAATAATGAAGTTGAAGCACAAGTTTCGGTACCTGGTATAGATTTGATAATTCAATATGGAATTGATAAAGTGATCATTGAAGGAGATTACATCCTTAAAAGGGATTGGATAATCCTGAATTTTATTAGTGAATGATTTACTTAATATTGCTTTCAAGAGGAAAATTTAAAGGCCAATTTTCTTTTAAATCAAAGTATTGACCAAAGGGATGATCTAATAATAGATAATTAATTTGAAACGTGTCTAAAAATTGAAAATTGTGATGGGGAATGGTTGTTATGAGGGGAATCCATACCTACCACCAGCTTTCCACTTTTATTTATTTCTCTCAATTGTTTATCTTTTTTTTTTTTTTTAATGTTTTCCCCCATGCTAGTCACAATTGTGAATTTGTGTGGTGTAAGGAAGGATTTTGATTCTAGGTTTTCATTTTCATTATTTTGCAAGGGGATTTACATATTAGTTTTGTAAGGATATATTTTGTATTACTCAAGGATAACTATGCTATTTTAATGAATTTCTAAGTGTGGTTTCCTTGTTTAATCTCTCTTTCCTTCCCTGATATTGAGTAAGCAAGGACTATAAGTTTTGACCAGTTTTGCATTTTTTTGGGTGAGAAATTTATAAAATGGGTCTAGGGGTAACTTGAAGCTATGAAACCCATTTTATTTTTATGTGCATAATCGAGGGATATGGTATTATACATTGAAATGATAAAGGGGTGTATCAAGAGGGGTTTTTTTGTCACCTAATAGGATCATCATCAGAGCAATATGGGATGTCATTAGTATTAATTCAATTTAGATGGAGATTTGAAGCTAGGTAAATTTTGATTTAACTTTTATTTTTTGAATTAATTATTTAAAAATATTCAAATTTAGGAAATTATTTGGGTGGCGGATGAAAAATCTATAAGAGGGAAGTTTAAGGGTGGTCTCGTGAAAAATTTGGAAGTGGTGGATTTTAAGAGGCCTCAGCTGCTCCCTATCACAAGGATGGAAAACTATGGTATTTACTTTGTTAATACTTTTAGAGAGATAGATATTAGGTTTTTTATCTTCCTCATTTTAATTTAAAAACTTAAAAAAATATTTCACATGGATAATTTTTTAAATGGAGATTTGAAGCTAGGTAAATTCTAAGTTAGCTTGTATTTTGTTTTAGCAATTTGCTTAAAATTATTCAAAATTATGAAATTATGTGGGTGGTGGATGAAAAATAATTAAGGTGGAATTTTAGGGGTGGTCTTGTGAAATATTCATAAGTGGTGTATTTTGATAGGCCTCGACAACTCCCTATCATGGTGATTGAAAACTATGGTCTTTATTTTATGAATACTTTTAGAGAGCTAGGAAGTAGATTTTTTGGTTTTCTCATTTTTATAGAAAAGCTAAAAAAAATCTTTCACATGGGTATTTTTATAAATAGAGAAGTATTCTATCCTCTAGACTTACAATCTCTCAAAACATTTTTAGCCTTCTTTATCCCCTTACTATATAAAAGCATGATGAAAGAGGAAGCTTCAAAAATAAGATTGTTATTTAAATTAATAGGGTCATAATGTCATGAAGATATGGAGGATAGTGTGGATGTTGGTGGTAGAAACATGGATGGAATGAAAGGTGGTGTAATTATTATATGTGGGAATCATATAATTTATGGTCATTTGAGTTAAGATGGCTAATTTATTATATGTGTCAATGATAGTTATGGTGGCATGGTTCATCTAGGTAGTGAGCATTATGGCGGTGGATGTAGTGGCAACAATGATGGAAGTGGTGGCATGATTGATGTGGGAATTATTATGTACATTGATGTTATGGATACTAAATATAGTGAAAATTTTACGAATTTGACACCTATCATGAATCTATGACTTGAGGGAATTCATGGTATGAAGTTTGGGCATGGTGTGGAAGAGCCTAAATAAATTTAGATTCAACTATGATGTTTCTCTAGTTTGCATAGCATGTTTAGGCTAGTGTGAGTTTTTTTGTATATATGTAAGTTTAATACTTGGTAAATATGTATTCTAACATATAAGCCTCTAGTTTAGTCATTTTAAAGGGTATTTACCATATTATTTTGGTGATGGGAAAGATTTTTAAATTTAGGTTTTGAAAAAATTTGGACAATTTTTCATGGAAGTTTCCAAAAAATTACCATTTTTTTAACCTTTTATTTTATAATAGACATGTGAGGAAGCCCTCAACCCTAAATTACTTATAAAAAAATAGCTTTTAATAAATAATATTTTAAATACAACCTTTCTTATAACCTAAAATTTCTAAACCTTTATAATTTGACATTACTATTTATTGAATAATAAAATGATTTCACATGATTAATAGTTATTTTTTTTAATTTTATGATATTAATAATCATGTGCTAAATTCATAACTCAATGATGTCTTTTTACTCGTGTATTTATTAAAAAGTCTTAGATGAACTTTTGAGTAGCACGTTGAATGGGTTCACTAAACCTATATATAAGAATAGTGCATAAAAATATTTTCATAATGGTAATTATATATCCTAATCACACAAGGGTGATCTTATATGAGTAACCTATAGTTTAAATTATAGTTAAGATGTTGACACATTCAAAACTAAATACCAACTCTTGTCATAATCTTAGTGAATAACCAACACCACAATGCAAGGTGATCAAAATGCACAATTGTTAACTTTGCTTGTTTCAAGTGAATGAAATAATTATTTTTCATATAAAATCAAAGGAGGTTTCATATCATCCCAAAATTTTATAATCGCAAGGAACTATCAAACATGAAAAATGTAAGAGTTTAAGACATGCATGTCATTTGGCGGTATCCAACATAAGTGTAAAAATCAAACAAAATAAAGAAGATAAAGTCATAACCAAGCTACATACCCATTCAAAATGGTATTGAAGGGTTCTCCATATAAGTTCATTATCAAATGATAATTCTTAGACTTATATACTACTCATTATCTTTCTTTTTCTTTGTATTATATTTACCATTCTCTCCTGAATGACATCATCCCTTTGTTTAGGGTAAGTACTTGTGCTACAATCACACACTCAAGAAAAAAAAATCAAAAGGTCAAACAAGATCAAAATATCCAAAACATGTGATAATAATTTATTGTATAATTTGAAATCACTTTTCCAAAAATAAATAGTAAAAACACATCAAATGTATTTAATGTTGATCAATATGAAAATGTTAAATTTATTTAATGTTAATCAATATAAGAAAATCAATTCCATTGATGTTAACCAATTTAAACAAGTCAAATTCATTCAGCATTAAATAATATAAGTTAATGATATCTTACATTAATCAAAATAAGTAAGTCAATCCCATTTGATGTTAAAAAATATAAGCAATTTAATTCCATTTCATGTTATAAAATATAATTCATATTACATAATAAAATATTTGAATAAATCTAACAAATCCATTTGTTAGTTTTTTATAGTTTATACATATCCCTTAAATAAACATTCATTTAAATAATATGATGTTAGAATTTAAGATTAAATTCACTATTTAATTCTATTTTAGGTACCAGATAAATGGGATGTGACATATACAACATTGAAGTATAGAAATCAGATTTAATTTGTTGTCAAAATCAGCAACATAACTCAATTGTAGCATAACAATGATAAATGTAGTGAAAATAAGAGTCAATGAACTATAATGATCCCACCTTGATTGTTTCTAAAAATCTAAACCTTGAATATGATTTAGTAGACTATGTTATACATGTTTTAAATATAAATATCTTCTGTAGACTCGTCTCCTAATATTAGTTTGACCTCAACAAAATCGTGAATGGGAAACTCCACACACCGAGTCTAACCTATATAGGTTTTCTATATTTTCACTTCCTATAACAGATACACTATTTGATCTAAATCTATCTTTTGAATTTGAATTATTTTTAGTGGAGACAATTCTTAATTTTTTTGCTTATTCCTTTGATCTAAGTTGACACTCAAAAAAATAAAGGGTTATGTATTTAGGGAACCGCTAAGGTGGGGTTGAAAACTTAGATCTCTATGTAGTTTTAGATGTGTGTAAATGGAATATTTGAAGAAAGAATCTAAGTATGCATTCCATATAAGAGGATGATGAGAGAAAAGGGTAAAAAAATTCATCACAAGAGTGAAAAATATGACTTAATAAATCTCAACTTGAAGTATGAGGAATGATAAAGCTTGGGGCTTGTTTAGGATCTTCTCTTGTGTTTTATTCTTAGTGGATTCTCTTCATTATTTTTATCAACATTACCATATTAATTTTTATGTATAGGGTGTCATAGGACAAATTACCGATGTATTATAACTTTAGGAATGGTAATAGGTGATGATTGAGGTGTAGGGTAGAAGGACCAAATAAATGGCCCTAAGTAGACTTATTACCTAAAAGGTGACTAACAAGTTTGACCAAGGTGACCTCGTATGACCTATAAGTTTTACCATGGATAAAAAAGGCTTAGATATTGAGGTATAACATGTAAATGTGAATTTTTTAGATAACAAACAGATTATAGTGAGTGTTATAAATGCTTATGATACTAAAGGATCAACATAAAGCTCATAGTGGGTAAGAACAAGTCCTAAACTAAAAAATTAATAAAAATTTAGACAAGTATGATAAGTGAGGGAAAATAAACTAAGGAAAATGGTCTTATATAAAAGTTAGGTGTCTAAATAATTCCCCCACTTTGACATGGATATGATGAGGCTGAGTGAATGCATGTAGGTGTTTGAAAATATAAATGTATATAGATGAATTTTTTACCTTTACTTATGGGAGATTGAAGTGTTTTTTATATAAGATTGGTATGGGTAGTCCATTCACACTCGGTTTATCTAATACACCTAAAATAGTTATACATATTGTAAAATGTAGTCAATACTCATGGTAAATACTTTTAAATTTTTGAATTTTTATTTTTTGACTTTTAAAAGAGCATAGGAATTGATACACATATTATCATTGCTCTAAATTCTAAAAATAAAAATTCTAATGATTAACTTTTGACAAGTAGTGAATTAAATTAACACATTTCTAGGAGTCTATATTGGATCATAACTCACATATTAAACATTAAAAAGGCATTGAAATATAGCCAGCACTTATATGGAAGTTTCCATTTACAAATCCACTTTTTGATCAAGGAAGTAGATAAATTTATTGTTTAGAATCATTTCTCAACAACCTTTTTTACTATGGTGATCTTGTAAAAATGCTCATGCTTTAATTAATTTGGTGTATGCATGCCCCCATTTTTAGGTGGGATATGAACTTATTTATATAATCACTCATCTGAAAAGAAAAAGTTAACTACACCATATATGTTAGGAAAATAATATATTGGAAGCATAAATATCTAGGAACATATTTATTAATCATGTAAACTTCCATACACTATGGATAAAATAAAATCTAATCAAGCCTCAAAAGTAACTGCTTTGTAAAACAAATATCATGTAATAGTATAATTTAGTGTAGGAAAGATAATATAATATAAGGTTCCACTTAGGAGAGTAAAATTCTCACTAAGGCAAAGCAATGAAAAAATACATAATTATCATTCTCCATATATGCATGGTATGTACATTGGAAATGTATGCATAAAACAAATACATTAATATAGATGATGTTTATCATGGATGAAAACAAATTAAAGTAATAGTCAATTAAAAACATGACCACATAAAATTTAGTGAGATAGCATGAAATGCATGGTACTCATAAGACATTAAAACAAGAGGATAATCTATAGACAAGGATGCAAGCATAAGCATACACATTCACACATAACAAGGATTTACACAATAATTAGTGTAAAACATATAATGATTGTAATGTAGATATTTATATAAAGTGTAAGATATAGAAAATATAAATATATGTAATCAATGTAAATAAAAAATGTTATTAATGGATAATAAATGGAGAAAAACATTATGATAATATATTGAATTATAATTCCCCTAGGTCAAGGTATGTCACTACTAAAAATTTACCCCTACGGTTTAGCCCAAAAATGGTCATGAAGCCTTTGAATGGTCCGTGATCATTCAAGACCTATATATTTTCATAAAATTAACTCAAAAAAAAATGCCATGAGAAGTAGAATGTAAATACATGGATATAAAAACCTCTAGTATTGGTAAATATGTAATCATGTAAGAGCAATGTTTTTAGTATTTTATATTTTTTAATATTTTTGTTAGTTAAAAATATAACCTTTCCCCTTGTTGAACCATGTGTGATTCATGTATGTATAAAGTATTAAATTCTTAATGTGAAAATATTTAAATCATTTGTAGGCGTAAGGACCCATCAATGAAATAATGCAAGGAAAATATGTAGTATTTCTCTAAATCATAAGATAATGACAATGCAGAGTAAGAATAGTTGTGGATGGTATGAGACAAAAATGTATACATCCTTTTATATGGATATGAATGTATATTTAGGGTAAGTATATGTCCCAAAAATGTATATAAATACTTAAATAATATTGTCACTAAATATAACATGTGTGAAACCAATTAAGAATCAAGTATATGTAAGACTAGTATATGCATAATCAATGTAAAGTCTTAAGACACAAGGGTCTAATAAACTCCATATAAAGGATATGTCCAAAAGAATCTTAGACAAATACATATAATTATAATTCCCTCATGGGTCCATACATACATACATGCATACATATATAGACAGGAAATTAAGATCATGGAAACCATGGATTTAATGCCCACATAAGCAAATCTATGTGTAGATTTAATAAAAAAGGCACATGTGATGTTACCATTAGAAATTGTCTAAATGTTTTTTTATTTTATTTTTTATTTTTTTTGGTTTTTGGATATTCTTTTCAAAATAATATGGGCTAAAATTTAGGGAGGCTCGGTGGTGCATAAAACACAGAGGAATACAAAATGGTAAACATATACATTAACACAAAAATCCATATAATTAAAAGTGCCAATTTATATGTTATCATCATTAGGAGGCCTATGTAAGTAATCATAATGGAATAAAAAATTAGATGGTATATGATAAATAACAAAAATCAAGTTCTAATAAGCATGTAAATTAAAATAGAATGTAAGTGACAATGTGTCAAATTAAGTACATAAAAGATTGTAATAGATCTATAATAAGAAGGGTACATGTAGGATACAACACATAGCTGAAGTAAGAGATGTATAATAAGAATTATATGTTAAAAATAAGGATTTATCGATGATTCACATGATGTGGGTTAATAAGTTTGATCGATAATTCAATAAATAATACTAAGATCTAACCTATGGGATTTAGATGTATCAAAAAAAATAATGAGATGTGTAATGAATGTAATCATCCATATGATGGATATGTATATCATATGATCATATAGATTTCATAGACTCTACTAAATTATGTCATGGTATAACAACTAATCTTGGTTTCAATTAATCTTATGATGTTAATGGAGAGATGTCATGTTCCTCAAATGTAAAAGTATAGGTGTTAGAGTTAGTGGAAATTATATTATTGATGGTGATATAAAGGACTAAAATATAGTGGTTTCTTCATATATTAGTGTTGATGATGAAGGATATACAAGGATCACCTTAGGATAAATTATCTTTATCTTTCATGTTTTGTAAGATGGTTGAACATGTGAAATCTAAGCTATAATAGGTCTCTCACATGATGAGCCATGTATGGTGTGTACCTCTGTATTGTGAAAAAAATCTATGCAATTTTGTAATGTTTAATGTACCAATATCATCTTATTAATCTAATTGAATTGAAGTAAAATATTACACAATCATATATCAAGTATAACATAGACCCAAAGTGGTATGTTTGATTAAAAACTATGAGTGAAAGAGTAACATCACATAAGGATTTTTTTATTTATGACCATCATAACTATGATATTTCTAGGTTTTTAAAGGTAAGTTTTGTTTAGTATAACCTTGATATGACAAGAATGACATGGAAACAAGGTATTCTCTAGAACCATTATCAATCATAATGTTTTTTTTACAGAATAACTATAGGATACAACCCCATGTATGTGATGTGGGCCATTTATTGATGTATCATTAGGTATCTTTTGGTCATATAAATTAATAATAGGAACTTATATTTTAGAGATTGGAACCATGCCAATTATCTTATCAATTTTATGCACAAGTTGAATATTTACATTGTATATAGATGTGGCCATGAGTACATTGTTTTTCATTGGACCATTTTTGAATTAGAGTTATGTCCATATATCAAATATAATAGGGGATTAAAGATGAAATTATGAATTTTATAAGCTTTTTTAACCATTTGATGATGATCTATGAGTCCCCAAAAACTTCAATCTTACCCACTTTTCTATCAACTACGAGCCTAAGAAGAAGCTTTGAAGCCATCAACTCAGAAAAAAAATTGTACCCCACCCTATGGATTTTTAAAATGGATGAAGTGCTTGGAATTGAAATTTAGAATACCACTAGTACCACATAAATTTGGAATACCTTTAAAATATCCATTAAAATACCTTGAAGATTTAGTCTAATCAATGTGAGGAGGAACCAAAAAGCATTATCTTGGGGGTTTTGTATTAATTTTTAAATGCTTAAATATAACTCAGACTTGGGAAATGTATTGAAAAGTAGGGATAGCTTCACTTTGTAAGGTATAGGTATTCATCACTATCCAAATTCTCTAGGACACAATAAGAGTTTATGCCTTGAAATTTTTTAGCTCTAGCCTCAAATACCAACTCTCAAGACAATCAACTATAGTGAAATTATACAAGTAGTCTCTAACCCCAATAGAAGCCTCTCTCCCCTTCCAAATTATTTTTTCATATGGATAAGTGATAAGGAGATTATTCATAGTTTTTAAGTCATAAAAACATAGATTACATCACATCGGGCCATGCCAACTTATTTTTTATATAATCTTCCAACTAAGGGAATTTCTCCTCAAAGCTAGCCATATAAAAAGATGTATTTTGAGAGGATTTTTAGTCTTATATAGTTTCTACCACCACCACTGTCTCTCTTCAATATCCTCATTTAATAATTTATACTAATAATATAACCTTCTTTAATAATCTCCTATGTTTGGCTCCTTATACCAAACCAAGACATTAGCCTAATTTGTACATCAAATGTGACTCCAATTCATTGTATTAAGAAATGCATCCCACCAATGACTAACCTCCCTAGCCAAGCCCAATGTAAGAATGTTTTTCTAACCTTATCACCAAGGGTTTATGAGGTTTTGGTCAATAGCCTGATCCAAATAGGAGATACCCTTATATGACAATGTATCTATAAATTATGTATGTAATTTAAATCCACACCACATTCAACCCAAGGGTCAATAATAACTCTAATTTTTTTGCTAGAACCCACCTTCCAAATAAGCCAATTATAAATAATCAGGAAGGATTACATAGAGGCTTTCCACATAATCAATACATTATGGTAGTTTTTGACATGGATTTTGATCCAATATCCAATGCCAAGTGATTCAATGTATTTCTAAATAATTATTTGACTCCATAAAATGAATTTAAAGATAATCCTCCAAAGACCTTTAACAACTAAGGCCTCTCCAAAAATATGAATGTATTTTAAGCCCCAAACTTTGAGGTCTTTATATTTATTAATGGACTACAGTTTAAAAATAGGGATACCAACCTTCTCCTTTCTGCCGGTTTAATTGAATTAAAGCTTTTTTTTTGGATATTTTCAAGAACTCCTTTTGGAAAATTAACTAAATAAAGATAGTACATTGGAATATCCCCCAAAATTGAGTTCATAAGAGTAAGTCTTCCACCAAGATATAACCATCTATTCCAAAAATAAATAATTATTTTTATCACTATTTTAAGAAACCAATTCCAATCATTCATCTGATAATAATTTGGCTTCAGAAGGAACCCAAATACTTGAAACATCTAAGGATGTCAACAAGTTGGAAGGGAAAGAGACAATGAACCCATTTGTTACTCTAAATAATGGAAAGAGATGTTATAATAATTTACATTTAATTATATCCCAGTGGTCACTATACAAAAAATATTTAGAGACTCCCTAAGTAATGAAATGTCCCTTTGGAAGCCATCACTAAATAGTAAAACATCATCCCTAAAGACTAAATGCATGAGGTATGGAGTCTGAACAACCTTAACCCCTTTGATAGAGTCAAATATTTTAACCTCAAGAATGATATAACTGAGCCATTAAATAATTAGTAATAATATCAATGGGGAAAGAGGATAACCCTGCCTTAAACCATGCATGGAATGAAAAAAAATTGAGGTAAAAATATTAATAAAAATGGTGAAAGAAATATAAATTAGGAAACCCATAATCCATTTCACTATTTGATTTCAGAACCTAATATGTATAAATATTAATATCAGATAAATCCAATTAGCTTTATCAAATGCCTTATAAAGGTTCAAGTTCAAAACAATCACAAGCAACTTATTCATTTTGATGGTGTGTATACCCTCCTAGGCCACTACTATTACATCATGGATTTGACTCCTATCTAAGAAACCAAATTGCTCACTAAAGTTAGAATCAAAGAGAATTCTTTTGATCCCAATGTATATGATTTTTGAAATGATCTCAAAAATACAATTACATAAGGAGATAGGGGAAAGTCATCAAATGAGGTTTGGATGTCTTTATTGGGAATGAGAACAATACTGGTGGAATTGAAGGACCTTAAGATTTTACTATAATGCCTTGACTCCTCAATAACTCTAAGCAGGCCCTCAATCAATAGATAAAGATCAACAAAATAATTTAATCATCCAACCATCAGGCCCTAGAATATTTTCCTTTTGGAAAGAGGCCAGTGTAGACAATAGTTTGAGACTTCTTAATAAAGTATCTCATTATCATCCTTAACAATAAAAAATTTATGACTCAAACTTGCACTCTTCTGAAGGTTTCTCAAACCTTCATAGTTTGGAGTAACATGGAGACAATCCTAGGCTATGGCTAGCTGAATAGGTGAATTGAATCTCTATATTATAGGTCTAATTCACCTTGATGTATCAGATAGACTCTCTACACTATACTACTAGTTTGTAATGGAAAATAAAGGAAGATAACATGAAATAAAATCTACCTAAGAAGGTGGAAGATAACATGAAATAAAATCTACCTAAGAAGGTGATACACCAAAATATCTCCTTCACCTATCTAATATGCACTAAGAATCTTAATTATGACACAAAAATAATTTAACTACTCAAATAAAGAGTCTCCAAACATATATGTTTCACATAGAGGATATTAACTTGATGCATGATCTAAGGTAGCTAATCAGTAGGTCTCTTAAGGACACTAATGAAGGATTATACATGCCATACATACAAGGCCTATTCAATCAAACTATTTCACATGTAAGGATGATTAGCCACCTAAAAATAGGTAACTAAGATAGACAAATGTAAGGAAGAATTCACTATCACTAACATTCATCTACTAACCATAAAGCATACACTAGTCACAAGCATTGAGGAGGTTAAAATTTGGTCTTATTCAATTCAAAGATCCAAGTACAAGTGTTTTTATGAGTAGGACTTCACCACAACTTAGGTTAAGGATCCATACAAATGACTAAAATAGGCACACTTAAAGAGAAAGTGATAAATAAGAGAAGAGATTCAAAATAACTCAAAACTAAGGATGATTCATCCACCTAGTCATACTTCAATTCTTATGTATTAAATACTAGATTGTCTCCTTCTCCTCTTAGAAAATGGCATAAGAGATAGAGGTATGATAGTTGAATGTTTTAATAAGTCTTTGTTTATCTCCATGTACTCATTTTGAATATCCCATTCAGCCTTCCTTAAGACTGCCATCTTTGTAGTGAGTGGGATTTAACTATTCCCCTTCTCTCTTGGAATTTGACCCATCTATGTACCTATATTATTGCTTTCATGCACCTATATCCTTGCTTGCATGTTTTTCTTGATGAATAAGTCTTATACATGGATATAGGCATTCAAGTCTTCAATCAAATCCTATATTCTTGCATGTTGTTGCTCCACCTTGATAGGGCTTGTTTGAAATCTTAAATTTGACTTCTTCCCCAAGACAATTTGGATTACAACTATATCTTGACACACATACATTTGGATATTAACCTTATATTAGTTTTTGTATGCCAAACCTCATCTGTAATGCCTTACCCCATTCAAACTCCCTATGACATTTTAAACTTCAAACTTGATTCAAGTCATTAAAATGACTCATTTGATACTTGAGGGATATTTCATGGATTTTATGAGATGTGTATATGAATCTCATGAAGTTTCAAATGATAAAAACAACCTTTGAAAGTGTTCAACCTCCTTTGCTTTTCAAATATTATAAACTTCTTCTCTTAATCATAAAATCTTACAATTCTCACTAGCTTTCCCTTGCTCAAATGCCTCAAAATTTTGTTTCTATATTAAACAATGGAATATTTCTCCATGAATGGGCTCTCTCTATACCTTAACAAACATATATCAACCCTCTTGGATGCCTCATACTCTCTCAAAGCTTTTCAACTATAGGATTAGGCTATTAGGCTTTTTAGGGATGACTGAGATTGCATATTTAGTATGGTTTCATATTCATGACCACATATACTTCCCCATGATTATTTAATTTTAACACATTCACAAGATTATTAAATCCAATATCAAAACATAAATCACATACCATCCTCAGATTCTTGGAGATAGACTTGGAAACTTCCATTAGGCCAGTGCATGATTTTAAAGACTATCTTTATATGTGTCTCATATTTTTTGAAACCATTCATTTATCTTGGTGAGTGAATGAACTACATGTGACTATTTTCATACTTGAATGAGGTAGGGTATGTTTTGAAATCTCATGACCACTTCATTTTCAAGATTCTAATTTGCTTGATCATAAGTATGGACCTACATGTCTATAGACCTATAGGTTTGCATGCACCTTTATATGAACCATTTATAATATGTCTCCTAGACTTGTGAGAATAATGAATGGGTCTCATAATACTTTTAAAAGCTATTCAAACCCATCATATTCATTAAAACTCTTAACCCAATACCAATTTTTCACACTTTTTTCAATTCTTGAGAGTAAACTCACCTTCTTAAGTAGGCTTGTAGGTTAGTATGTAAGATAGAGTTATAGAATACAACACTCATGCCATCCATTATTTATTGGAGAAAATCATCAAAACCTTATATCATCTTAGTCATAGTGTGAAGATAACCTTATTGTTCATTTAGTCCTCCACATGCCCATGATTAAGTCACTATACCCTGACTTAGGCCTATGTAATCTACCAAATTAGGTCATTTCCATACTTTTTATCTCACATTTGCAATCATTTGTGGTTTATAGAGTGCCTCTAAAGTGTGAATATGTATCCTAGATGTTTTCATGGCCAAACAAGTCATCTTGAGTTATTTAGAGGTCATTGGAAACCATCAAGCTTCTTATTAAGGCTTTGTAAGAATTTATAGTGCCTCATCTTGTTAGAAATGATTCATAAATGAGAGGTATTAGATGAAAAACTTAATGCCTAAAATTTTTAATGCATTGACCTATTTATCCTCCTCTAATGGATCTTAGCACCATGCATCTAATTGTGTGAGATTTGAGCAAAGTTTGAAGTTTCTCAAGTAGGCTCTATATAGTCTATGAGTGACATGAACTCTTAATAATCATTCATAACATATCAGTATTCTGAATGAAAATTGGTGATACAAATTTTATTTATTCTTACCCCTTCATCATCACCTAAGAGAAATCTAGCCCATGCAAAATTTCAACTAAGTTTTAAGTAAAAACCTATGCTCTCTTGATCTCTTCTTGAGGCAAAAATATGATTTAGAGTGACCATCTATCTTAAATATTATTCTTACAGGTACGGGGTTGAAAAAAAAGAAAAAAATCTAGGGGTTTGGGGTAGGATACCCCTCTCACCACCTCTAATAGTCATTTGTCCTGATGAATTCCCTTAGGTGAGTACTGAGCTTCACAAGATGACCTCTCAACTTAGTAGATTGGGTGTTTAGACTTAGAAAGGCCTTCAACCTACAAGCATTTGTTTTGAATCATCCTCATAATATCTATGAAACCTTTTCTCATGAATTTAAGTACCTTTTTATCTATTTTTATTTTTCATTATAACCAAGACCTGACCAATCTACCTATAGCTCATCTATTAAGGGTTTTGGGCCTATAGGTGTCTAAATGCCTCTAATTAGGTTACTTTTATCTATCCCCACCCATAGTTTTATTGATATCATTATAAAATCAAAAATAAAATCTCATAGACTCAATCAAACTTCTTCACATATCTAATGCACTTTACTTCATAGGCTTGCAGGTATCTATGTGCCTAATTTAGGATAAGTTCTTTTAGAGGAAAAGGAGAATGTAGTGCTTGTTTGTCATACCAAAGGGTTTCATGAGCATTTACAATTGTTCCAATTTTTTTTTAAATATTTTTAAATGTACTCATATTTTCCATTATCATCAACTAACCTATTCTCTATAGATGCACTTAGTGAAAGGTTTGTATTTGGTTAGGCTTCTCAAGCTCTTCTATCATGTTCTCTAATGGATATCCCTCTTAATGAATCATATTATTTCTCTTACAACTTAATAAAAGTATTTTTAAACTCAAACAATCCCTTTCTACTCTTTTAAATCACAAAATAACATTTACCATCACCTTCATGCCTGCAAATCGTGAGGACACATTCATGAAAGATGGTCATGGCTGAAAGTTGAAACTTGGTGGGAGTTGGAAAACTTCTTGAATACCTTGTATAATATGGATGAGGTATAGAGACATTGTTAAGAGATTTCGAAAACACTTTTATTCATCAAACCCCTTGGATAACTCAAAGCCCTTTACGATAACCTACAACCTAATCATTTTTGCCACTAAATACCATCACACAGGCCTATTTTCATCCTTCACTTCTCTAACCTAGATATATTGATCTATCATATTATAGAGTATCTTCATATTACCAAAAATATGTCTCACATCCATCCATTTGACTTCTTTAAATTCCAACATGTAGTCAATGAGAGAAAACTATAAAGATTGGATTTTACAAGTAGTTTAGAGGCACCTGTAGTATTAAGGATTATTCATAGAGGTATGATCCTCATTATGATGACTATTGACAAGGATGATAAGGTCATTAATTTCCATTCCTCTATACAAGAGATCAAGTCACCATTATCTCTCCTCTATATGGACTAAAACAAAACCATTTAGACTTCCAATACTGTCAAGAAAACTGATAAAAGTCAAAGGATGGTTTTTTCCCTCTCTAATCTTGTACCTGTATTTCAAACCTAATTTTAAAAATGGAGGGAGATAAGGGATGATTTAATGTATCTTACAAATATTTTCACACTTGAAAAACCATGTTACTCTCCTTTGTTTGGTATTATAAACTGATCAAGACACCTTTCAAAAGGCTTACAACATTAGAAATGAAAATGACACCCTTTTGACAGTTGTCCATACTAGGTTAGGAGGTGAGATGAACATGACATATGTTAAGTGACATAAAAAATACCTTCAAAACCTTTGAGACCTTAGAACCTATTTGATTAAGTCATAGAAAATATAGATAAGCACAAACCCACATAAGACCAATATCTTGAACTTGTCAAATTTACCTTAAACTCTCCAAAAGACCTCATAGGACCCTAAAATAACTTGAAAATATCAAGTTTTGAAATATTATGGATGAAAATTTCACCTAGAAGGTTAAATTTGTCAACATCTTTTAATGACTCAGTTGGGTAGTATGTCTGTTATGCTAATGGACCAATAGCCTTGTAAGTCCATTGGGATGTGGAATCTTTTGATCTCTTAAACAAACATGAGTAGACCTTGACACTTGACTTCAAAATCCTAACAAAATAGATAACTTGGTCTCAAACAACACACATAAAAATATAATAAAAAGACACAAATTAAAGGAAACACACACTATGCTACAAGTAGTTATGGAAAACAAAACATAAGCAACCTAGTATGTATAACTAACCTATAAATAATCCTCCTTCAAGATCAAAAGGAAAGCTTCTTAGACAAATTTCTCCATGAGATGAGACATATTTTCAAAAAAGTTTCCCTTTGACTGTAGCATTTGATAAACCATATTTCTTACTTGCATACTTGGTTGGCAAGATCTCAAGTGGATCATTAGCAAATGTGTATCTAATGTAAACATACTCATCTTGTGGTAATAAAAAAAATTCATGTTGCTAACCACCTTTGGAAACATTTCCCAAGTTGATCTTACTTTGGTTGATAAGAACAACTTTACTCTTAGTCTCTAGTGGATCTTTGAGGCCTAATTATTGGTCTTGAGTTCCCTCCCAAAGAGTGCCATCCCTTTTGTTTGTTACTATTAGATTATCCAGCTCTTCAAGGAGATACAAATATTGATTACAATCCTCATCAAGGTACTATTGAGATATGATTTTATTGGAATCCTTTTAAATATATTCTTTATACTTGAAAACCATCTTAGAAACCTCCTAATGAGTTGTAGGTTCACTACCTAAACTAGAGCAAAAATTTTCTAGTTCTTCCCAAAAGCAACCTCTTCTTTATCACTTGAAAGTAAGTCAAGTTCAAATTCAATCTTTCCATTCTCTTGAGGAGCAATAAGTTTTTTGTATGCTTCAAATGCTCGAATAAACTCATGATCAAGGATGTAAGTTATCTTATTCAAGTTCTATATTTTTCTCATGAGATTAAGAAAAGCTAAGAGGTAATGTATCATCAATAAAACCTACCTCATGTTCAGTTGCAACCTACTAAATTTTTGTTTAATCACCTTTTTCTTCATCAAGGCTCAATCTATGAGGAATATATTAATATTTTTCTTCCTCCATGAATAATGGAATCTTATCTATCCAAAAGAGAGTTAATTAATCATGCTTTTCAAAATTCAAGTCCAATTTTCTTTCTTTTCCCTCACAGAGAGGACTACCAATGATGAATTCTTCATCATATGCATTCACAACATCTTCATTAGGGGTATCTTGGGTCTTTATTATAGCCTCAACCTTATTAATCCTCTCAAGGACTACTACTTTATCTATCTATCTTAACAAACTCTCATTTATAGTTGGATGTTCATTTTCTCCACTCAAAGCAACAAGTTCTCTTTGACAAAAGGAGAGGGTGGGAGGGAAAGAGAGCTCATTAACTAGCTTGAGACTTGAAAGAGAGTCCTTCCAACTTGGGATTTTGAGTTTAGGCTTATTGAAGAATTATTTAAGAGGATCTTGGGAAAGGAAGAGAGAATTTTGATTTTCTTTCTTCCACTCAATAATAAACTTGTCAACCTCCAAAGTGATTTAAGGCTAATAATATGCTAACACTTGAGGAGTAGATGAAATATTTGGGAAGCTTGAGAAATCCTTTGTATTAACTTTTAACACTCTTTCTCCCTCTTGGTATTGAGCTTTCCCATGAAAAGTCTCTTTCTAACTTGGGAATTTATTTGGTTTGGCCTCAACAACTTCTTCTTTCAATTGATCTAGGCATGGTTCATTCTTCTTTCCCCATAACTCAACCACTTGTTTCCAACTCAGAACCTTGGACTTAGGAGCCTCCTCTAGAAGATGCATTGTAACTTGAGGGGTGGATACAAGATTTGATAAGCTTTCAAGTTTCATTAGAGACTCATCAAATTTATGATTTTTAATGGGCATGAGGGAAGGCTCTTAAAGAATGGAATATTGAGTTTGAATAAGGATGAGTGAAGCTCTCATAGAATTAAGCCTTATTTGATGGCTTGTTTCAAGTTGAAGTAAATTAGGAGTATAATAAGATTGATGTGGAGTAGGAAAAGGTAATTGAATTTGATTATATTATATTTTTAACCTTTCCCATCTTGTAAACCTATTCTCCATGCATTAAATAAAGTCTCTTATGTCAAACATCTCATTGGTTATAACATGCTGGTTTTCTTTCTCAAAATTTTCCCATTTACTCCTTGGAAATGGTAATGCGTCCCTTCAATTTTGAATGAGGTGGATAGGGAGAATTTTATTAAGCTTTAATTCACTATCAATATCTCTAATGATCATTTCATTCTTTAGCATTACGGGTTTGAGATTCAATAGTGATGAAGTAACAATGTGACTATATGGACTAGGGGCAACATAACTTTCACAAGTATGATTAGAGGAATGAAAAGGCTACCAAGGAGGTTGAAAACAAGGCTAGTCATGTGGATAAATAAATTCATGTAGATCATGTGTATAATTATTGAAGGATGGATACGAATCATCAGGAGGATAGGTATCAACATGCTACTAGAAAGAACCAACATAGGCTTGATATGTTGTTAGAGGGATACTTGAGGAGAAACCATAAACATAATTAGCTTTATAAGACTAATATAAAGGTACAAAATCTGAATTTTGATCAAATGAGTAAGGATACATACCAATTTTATGATTTATAGGCACTTGGGCTGCCTAAACTAGTTGATATTCACTTGTAGTCACCATTGATGTTTGTTTAAAAGCCTCCAAAAGATGATATGTCAATGGATAACACCAAATATCCTTAAACCACTTTAGAGCTTGGTCCCACCAGGGATACCAAAAAAACTTATCACTCAAACTTGCACCCTTATGAAGGTTGCTCAATCCTTCATATTTTAGAATAACATGGAGATAATCCTAGGTAGTGGGTATCCTAATAGGTGGATTGAATCTCAATATTATAGGGCTAGCCTCCATTTATGTATCAGATAGACTCTCTACACTACACTAATAGCTTGAAATGGAAAAGAGAGGAATATAACATGAAATAATATCTACCTAAGGAGGAGATACACCAAAATATCTCCTTCACCTATCTAATATGCACTAAGAAGCTAAATTATGACATGAATGTCACTACTCAAATAAAGAGTCTCTAGACATAAATGCTTCACATAGAGGCTATTATATTGATGCATGATCTAAGGTAGATGATCAACAGATCTCTCAATGACACTAATGAAGGATTACACTTGCCATATATATAAGATTATTCAATCACACTATGTAACCTACAAGGATGATTAACCACCTAAAAATAGGTAAATAAGAGAGGAAAAATGTAAGGAAGCATTCACTATCACTGACATTCATCTACTAACCATAAATCATACACTAGTCACAAGTATTGAGGAGGCCAGAATTCAATGTTATTCAATTCAAATATCTAAGTACACATGCTTTTATGTGTAGGGATTCACCAAAACTTAGGTTAAGGTTCCATACAAATGCCAAAATAGGAATACTTAGAGAGAGAAAGAGAGAGAGAGAGAGAGAGAGAGAGAGAGAGAGAGAGAGAGAGAGAGAGAGAGAGAGAGAGAGAGAGAGAGAGAGAGAGAGAGTAACCCAAAACTAGGGATGACTCATCCACATACTCATCCTTCAAATCTTATGTAGTATATGCTATATTATCTCTTTCTTCACTTGGAAACTAGTGTAGGAGGTAGAGGTAATCTAGGTGAATGTTTGAATAAGTCTTTTTTATCTCCATTTACTCATTTTGAATAACCCATTCAACCTTCCTTAAGATTCTCCATCTTTTTAGTGAGTAGGCTATGACTATTCCCCTTATCTCTCAGAGTTTGACTAATCCATGCACCTATATTATTGATTGCATACACCTATATCCTTGCTTTCATGTTTTTATTGATGATGAACTCTTATCCATGGGTATAAGCCTTCAAGTCTTGATCAATTCTTCAACAAACCCCTATATTATCGCATGTTGTTTCTCCACTTTGATAGGGCTTGTTTTAAATATTCAATTTAAATTATTCCCCAAGACCATTTAGATGATAGCTACATCTTGACACATGGACACTTAGAGACTGACCTTACATAATTTTTTCTATGTCAAACCTCATTTTTAAGACCTTTCCCACATTTAAACTACCTATGACATTTTAAACTTCAAACTTGATTCAAGTAATTAGAATGACTCATTTGCTACTTGAGGGATATTCCATGGATTGTATGAGATGTATTTATGAATATCATGAAGTTTCACATGCTCCAAATGACATTTTAAAGTTTACAACCTCCTTTTCTCTTCAAATCTTATAAAATTCTTCTATTAATCCCAAAAGCTTACAATTCTCACTAACTTTTTCTTGCTCAAATGCCTCAAAAATTTTCTTCTCTCTTAAGGAATGAAATATTTTTCCATGAATGACCACTCTTAATACCTTAAAAACCCTATATAAACCCTCATGTATGCCTCATACACTCTCAAACCTCTTCAACTATAGGATCAAGCTTGTAGTCTTCTTAGGGGTGACTGAGATTGCATATTTAGTATTGTTTGATCTTCATGACCAATGATCCTTCACCATGATTATTCACTTTCACCCTCTTTAAAATATTATTAAATTTAATATAAAAACATAAATCACATACCATCCATAGACTCTTGGATGTAGACTTAGAATCTTCCATTGGGTATGTGCATGATTCTTAGGACTATCTTTGTATGTGTCTCACTTTTGTTGAAACCATTCATTTATCTTGGTGAGTGAATGAAGTACATGTGAATATTTTTATACTTTAATGAGGCATGGGATTATTTTAAATCTCATGACCACTTAATTTTCAATCTTTTAAATTTTTTTGTCTAATTTTCTTGATCATAAGTGTGGACCTACAAGTCTGTAGATCTGTAGGTCTGCATGCACCTTTATATGAACCATTTGTAGTATGTCTCCTAGACTTATGAGAGAGATAAATTGGTCTCATAATTATTTAAAAACCTCTTCAAACCCATCATATTCATTCAAATTCTTAACCCAATACCAATTTTCACACTTTTTTCAATTCTTGAGAGTAAACTCACCTTCTCAAGTAGGCATGTAGGTTAGTATGTAAGACATAATTTTGGAATACAACACTTATGGCTTCCATTATTGTTTGGAAAAAAATAAAAAAAACCTTATATAATCTCAATCTTAGTTTGAAGATAACCTTATCATGCATTCAGGCTTCTACGTGCCCATGATTAAGTTACTATACCCTAACTTAGGCCTATGTAATCTACCAAATTAGGCCATTTCCATACTTTATCTCTCACATGTTCCATAATTTTTGTTTTATAGAGTAACTATAAAGTGTGAATATGTATCCTATATGTTTTCATGGCCAAACAAGTGAGCTTGAGTTATTGAGGGGTCATTGGCAACCATGAAGCTCTGTATTAAGGGTTTGTAAGAATTTATAGTACCTTATCTTGTTAATAATGATTCATAAAGGGGAGATCTTGGATGAAAGACTTAATGCCTAAAATTTATATTAAATTGAACTTTTTAACCTCATATAATGGATATTTTCACCATGCATCTACTTATATGAGACCTGAGTAGAGTTTGAAGCTTCTCGAGTAGACTCCAGGTAGTATGTGAGTGACATAAACTCTTAACAATCATTTATAACATATAAATATTTTAAATGAAAAATAGTGCAAAAAAATTCAACTATGCTTTGCCCCTCCATCATCACCTAAGTTAAATCTATCCCATGCAAAAGTTCAAATACTTTCTAAGTAAAAACATAAGCTCTCTTGAGCTCTTCTTAAGGCAAAAACATGATTTAGAGTGACACTTCATCTTAAAGATTATTATTATAGGTATGGGGATGAAAAAAAGAATAAATGTCAAGGGTTTATGTTAAGATACCTCTATCACCACATTAAATACTTATTATCCCCCATGCATTACCTCAAGTGAGTATTGAGCTTCATAAGATGACCTCTCGGATTAGTAGACTGGGTGCTTAGACTAAGAAATGTCTATTTTTTTGTCTAAAAGGCTTTCAACCTATATAAATTTCTTTTATATAATCTTCATAATATCTATGACACCTATACTCATGCTTGGAAGTACCTTCTGAGATTTCATTATAACCAAGACCTGATTACACTACTTGTAGCTCATCTATTAAGGGTTTTGGGCTTGTAGGTATCTAAATGCCTCTAATTAGGTTAATCATCTCTACCCCCACCCATGAGGTTCTTCAAAAAATTATAAATTATAAAATCAATTATCATTGACTCAATCAACTTTCTTCACATATCTAATACACTTTACTTCATAATCTTATAGGTGTTTATATGACTAATCCAAGACAAGTGTGTTTAGAGGAAAAGGAACATGTAGTGCTTGTTTGTCATTCCAAAGGGTTTCATGAGAATTATCACTTGTTCCAAAAAAAAATTAGATATTTTTTAATGTGCTTAGGGTTTTCATTATCATCACCTAACCTTTTGTCTATAGATACACTTAGAGCAAGGTTTGTACTTGGTTAGGCTTCTTAAGATCTTCTATCATGTTCTCCAATGGATATCCCTCTTGATTAAGCCTCTCAGTGTTATTAACACTTCATAAAAGGATTTTTAAAATAAAATAATCCCCTTATACCTTGTTAAATCACAAAATAACATTTACCATCACCTTCATGCTTGTAAACTGTGAAGACACATTCATGCAAGATGGTCATGGTTGAAAGTTAAAACTTGGTGGGAGTTGGAAGACTTATTAAATACCCCATAGAATATGTAATATGTATATAAACATTATTAAGAGACATAAAAAACACTTTTTGACATCAAATCCCTTGGAAAATGCAAAACCCTTTACATAAACCTGTAACTAGGTCATTTTTACCACTAGATACCATCACATAGGCATGTTTTCATCCTTCGCTTTTCTAACCTAGATATATTTATCTATAATATTATAGAGTGTCTTGATAGGACCTACAATAGGTCTCACATCCATCTATTTACCTTCTTGAAATTCCAACATGCAATTAATGAGATAAAATCGTGAAGATTGAATTTTGTTTGTAGGTAGTTTAGAGGCACCTATAGTCTTAAGGATTGTTTATAGAGGTTCGCTCCTTATTATGATGACTAATGAAAAGGATAATAATGTAATTAAGGTCCTTTCCTCTATAAAAGAGGTCATGTCACCATTCTCTCTCCTCTATATAGACTAAAATAAAACCATTTGGCCTTCTAAGATTGTCAATAAAATTGATAGAAGGCATAGGATGATTTTTCCCTCTCTGGGCTTGTACCTACATTTCAAACCTAATTTTGATAATGGAGGGAGATAAGGGAGGCCTAGATGGATCTTAGAAATATTTTCACATTTTTAAAACCATGCTACTCTCCTCCTTTTGGCATTATAAAATTATCAAGACACCTTTCAAAAAGATTACAATGTTAGAGAAGAAAATGACACCCTTTTGATAGTTTTACGAACTAGAGATGTAGGTGAGATGGCCATAACATATGTTAAGTGACATAACAAAGGCCTTCCCTTATACACCTTAGAACCTTTTTGATTAGGTCATGTCAATTCTAGATAAGCACAAACATACATAAGACTAATACCTTAAACTTGTCAAATTTACGTTAAAATCTCCAAAAGACCTCATAAGACCTCACCTAACCCTAAAATAAATTGAAAAGATAAAGTTTTGAAATTTAGGAATGATAATTTGACTTGAAAGGTCAATTTTTGTCAACAAAAACTAGGAAAAAAGTATAAATTTTGACAATCCCAATTATGTTCGCTTTTATAGTATCCTTATAAAACTTATTGAAGTGAGACATGCCCAAATGACCTATCTCATGGAAAGCCATATAATGGATCTATTAGAATTTTTCATATCCAAAATAGTGTTTGTTTATGGTTGGAATTTTTTCAAAAAAAAAGTGTGTCCATCACCATTTTCCAATCATAAATCTCTAATTTTTAGTCTTTATTGAGATTCAAAGTCCACCCATAGATCTTGCTTTTTCAAATCCATAACTTTGAGTGTAATTTTTTTGGCCTCGTCAAAATCCATATAAAAACATGACCAAGGATATTAGTTATCTATTATTACACATCAAATTTCATTTTTAATTTTTTGTCACTTGGTGGTGCCCTAATTGATGATGATCTTCTTCACTCTTTTTAAATTATCGATAAATTGAAGACTAGTGGACTTCAAGGAGGAAGAAATACAAGTTATCCATTCATCCTTAGCCAAATTAATGAAGTCCTCATCCTACATCGATGGCATATTGAATTTAAAATGGCTTGGGAGTTTTTTGGTCCATTTTTTCAATTTGAATTCAAATTGGGAGATGGTCTTAGTCGCCACCTAAAGATACCCATGATCTAATTTACTCATATCCATTCAAGAGGGAGTCAATGATTAAGAACCTATCAAGTCTTTTGGCCACATGATCTGACCCAAATATCATGTTCTACCAAGTAGTAACTGACTTTATAGGTTTGTTAGTAGAGGTTCCTAGTTTCCCAAAACTTATTAATTATGAGGAAAATTGTGGGAAAGGTAGCAATCTCTTAATTGGTAGAAGCATAGATTCCTAAGGACCTATAGTAGAGTTACCAAAACCATAGATATTCAGAATGGTGCAATTCTCATATGAATTCCTTTTTAGTTAATAATATATATTCCTCAATTATTACATGATTTAAATACCCACATGACTAAAAACTCTTATGTATAGTACAACCATATCATAGATAATATAAAAGTCTAAAGAAACATTCTAGAAAGAGTTTAATAACACAATCATAAAAAATAGATAACTATAACATAGGGATCAATTTATTACATTGAACTTATATAAAAGTCTCTCGTACAAGGGTCCAAAATCAATTATTCAATGTCTAACCCCTCTCAACTCTTCACAACTTGCATATATATAATGCACTTTCCCTATCTTAGGTACATGTTTGCAACAAATTGAGTTTGGAATCTTCAATAAATATAACCTCATTATAGGCTTCCTTAGTTAAAAAACCATGAATCCATGTAATCTATTAAAAATGGAATACAGTTGCTGACTAAGTATCTTGTGTATGCTAACTAAGAAGATGGTTGACATGTCTTTATGATGTAATGGCACCTTGTAGACTGATGGCATGTCATTATGTTACAATGGCACCTTGTATGCATATCATCCCACTAACACTTTCCTAAACTTAACTAGTTGTCTCATCCCAAGACAATGCAGAAGGAAAATAACTGGAAAGGAGTAAAATTTAACATCACCTATCCTCAACAAAGAAAATCATAAGGCAACCTACTACCCTTCCAAATTTTTAATAAACTACTGAGATCAAATGGTTGACCTTTCAAGTTTTCAACCAATCTAATCTCTACAAACCAAGACAATAGATGAAAATAATATGCCAAATAAATTAACCTATGCAACACCTCATATTGAGTAGGGGATGGAAGAGGAACAGTGGAAGACTATATCACTAAAGAAGTGGCCTTCTTATTTTGCTATAGAACCACCAAAATTTGACTAGGGGGAATAAAAATAGGATCATTAACCATTAGAGCAATGGAGATGTCTTATGTATCTAATTCCTTCTTATAAGTGTGCCATTGCAATAAATATTCTTGAACCACCCAAACCAATACACATAAGGGAACCTAAGCATACAACAAATGCTAAAAATAAACATCATCACATGAAGTATTAGTCACCTGGGTAGTCATAACCTTATCATCAATATCACCTAAAAGTAATGTAAGATGGTCTACATATTATATACTTGAACCACAACAAAGGCATTGTGCTTCACCTGATATTGACACCCTACAAGTTGATTAGTAACTACATCTTGTGCATTGATGTAGGCATTTAACATAGTGTCCATAAATTAGGGGGTAGCTTATGGGATCAAAAATTCTATATAAGTGGTCTATGCAATAGTAAAATCAAGCTTTAGACTAGTCCAAACTCCTTGAATTTGTTGGTACCAATCCAATAGATTACGATTAATTTTCCCGACTTACTGCATAGTCACATCGAGTTATGTATGATACTCGATAATTAACTCATAAATTCAAGAGTCTCAGATCTGATCGTTAGGCCTTGTTGAGCATACTACATATGTAGTTTCCTATGCTATCAATCATAGACTAATAGATTAAGAATTAAATGAAGGTGATCCACAAAGGATTGGATAGGATCCAAAGTGGCCTACTAAACAAGGTTTGGGAAAGCTATCCATAGAGTATCACATGCATGCTAAAGGGCATGTTGTAACATAGAATTCTTGGCATCCAGCTATGAAGCTTTTTGGACCAAAGATTGAGCCTATTATGATAAATATTCTTGGAATGCAACCACTCCTTCAATTTGTTTACTCAATTATAGCTAAGTAACATCGAAAGAAATATTTTTTAAGGCTAGTGCACTATCCAAATAAGTGTTTGAAATAGTGGCTGATACATGCTAGAGATGAGTAAGTTAAAAAAACATCATTCTTTAAGCTAGTGGTACAAGCACATCCAACATGGACATCAAATACAAACTGGTTGAAGTAGATGGGGGCTACGTAATCAACTATTCTTCACTACATGGTGAATGATCCAAAGGTGTTTGAATAAAAGGCAATTTTATAATGGGGAAAAATAGAGTCTCACCAGTAGCCAACTGTAGTTACTCCATAGATAGAATGGACGGTTTAGAAGCTTGTTGGTTGGACTAAGTAGCAACATTAATAGTAAAATCTTTAGATTTCATAGGCTTAACTGTGATATCTTCCATTTTTGGGCATTGAGTTTCTTGTTTAGCCTCAACATTGCACTATCGTGTTGTCTCCATAATAGTTTGTTGAGTAGGTTCCTCATCTATAATTTGTTGGTTGGAAGTGAGAGTATATTGCATCATGGTAGCTGCCTCTAGAGAATTTTGAGTGGTAGGATCTTGAGCTTGTGTATGCACAACCTATTCTTTTTGTATAGCTTCAGCCTTAGCCTATTTAGTTTCCTCTTATTAGTGTCATCGAGCAGTAGTGTGGTCACTTTTTCTTGAGAAGCTTACTTCTCTTCCTCAGTTAGAAACTTAGGCATAACTTCCTTAGTATCAGAAGGTGGTTCATCAAATTATGAGAATTATGAGGAATGCATAGCCATATAAATTTGGGAGTGAAAAACTAATCCCTTCATTAATTAACCCCAAAAAAATCTTGTGTAGCCATTTATGGAAACATCATCTTAAGCCAAGGACTAAATGATGTCAAAGGTTGGGAAGTGGTTGTGGTTTATTCAAGGGCATCCATTTCAACAATGTATAAGTCCTCAAGGTCTTCTTTCACCATTCAAAACCTATGCATGGACCGCTTGTGCCTCAGTGTAGACTTGGGTGAACTTTCTAGTAGGACATTCATGGGTTGTGATAAAAGTGAACCACCAAAGAAAATACCATGTGTGGGGTCCATCTAAGCTTATTGAATCCTTGTTGCTTCACCTAAGGTGTCCATTGTAATGTATGGTGGACAAGGCAAAAGGGAAACCCATAACTCTGGTGGTAACTTGTTATAGATCTACACAATATGCACAACCTTTCAAAAGAAAAATTCTTTTTCATTCTTATCCTTGTACAAGTAAACTACCATGTCTTCTAGCATTAGGTAGTATAATTTGATTACATCAGTCTGTAACTTAAGCCAATCACACTGAGATGCAATATTTGCGACATGAGGATCATTATACTAGGAATCTTAGCTCTTTATTTTTCAACATGGTGCTGAAGTTGGGTTGTGATCAGCTGGTCATTTACCCTTTTTGCATTGTGGTAGCTCCATGGGTGTAGTATATGAACTTGGAGGTACTCATTTAGGAGGAAAAACCTAAAGAGGGGTATATTATTGTGTATCCTAGGATTTTTGCAATTCCACCTCCTACTATATAGTAGACATGTCCAATAAGAACCCCAATGGCATGGTATCCATTGGTGAGAGCTCATGGATCTGAATAGATGTTCCCTTTAGAAGGCATTAAACCATATCATGTTGGCCCAAGAATTTCATAACATCTAGTGGGATCCATGAATGCGTAATGACCATCTAAATGAGTTCATTTTCCCATTTTTCAAATAAAGGGACTTGATCCTGATAGAAATTTATGGAAGAAGCAACCAAATTGGTAAATTATTCATCAGGTCAATAGTCAATGTCTGGGTGAACTTGCATGATCAATAATTTCCATTGAGTGAAGATGAGGATAAATACCAAAAATTGGTACTAGAAGTGTTCTTTGAAGTTCCCAAGACTTTCATAATGTTCTATTCCAATTTCAAAAAAGGAATTTTGTCCAATTGAACTCTTCTCCACCAGGGATCATTTGATGTGTGATGTCAACCACACCCTTGGTAACCTCAGTCATGGCCTTCATAGTCTATTAAAACCATTGAGAAATATATTTGGCAAACAACAACATTGATTCATCAAGGAAAGTCACTAGTAGAATACCATTGTTCCCTCTAACTACGGTGTCTTTGATTTTGGTAGAGATTCATGGTACTTTAGACTTATACTCCATGAGGGATTTGCCTCTGGTAGGCATCCTAACTACATGAGCCATTGTTGTCATAAATAAGTACACCCTAAAATCTTGTGATAAATAAATACAATGTTGGTTATACCATGCTAATAACAACTACATTATGCTAGACCAGTCCCCAAAAGTGGGTAATCACATGAGGTGCTCAACATTAGAGCCAACCAAATGAGGAACCAGGCCATTTGGTGTAATTAATTGATTTTGTGCATGATGCACCATAACACTACCATGAGGATTAGAAAACTTTATCTGTTATAGTGAGACTCCTATCCCCAAATCCTCTTCAAATTAGTATCTTTTTGAATTTGTGCTAAAACTCAACAACACTAGGAGAGGCAGCCATGATTACTAATTGAGAAAAATTTGAAGCGCACAATGCTAAAAAAACTAGAAATATCAATTATAGAGCTTAATTATCAAGACTTAGTGGTTTATAATGCCATGAAATGAATTATTTATACACTTTTTGGTTCACTTGGACCTTCAATCTTGCACATTTAATATTTGGGATCCTTAAATCCCTCACTTATGCAAACTTACTTCAAATTTGAATCAATGTTGCACCCCCATTATTTCATGCATGATAAGAAAATTCAACTTAGAGGATGTGGCATCCAATGCAGTCAATGTGGCACCAATATAGCTATAAAAGAATGATTTATGGGACATGCCACCAACTTTTTTTTGTCCATATCTATTTTATAGGTGATCCTGATTATGACATAAAACTATGACAATGACGTTATAACCACTTGCCTGCATGTTTTGGCCATAAATCCCCTTTTAGAAAATGTTATTCATAATCATAAACCTAGATCTTGTTTAGGTATGGTTATTGAACTTAATAGATGACCCACACTTATCTTTCATCAAGGATGTCACTTAGAAACTTGTCCACTTGGAATGACTTAGTAGTCAGCATGTGTTAGTCCAGCTAGACCATGCCTATCATGTATTTCTAAAAAATTGAAATTGATCCTATGCTTTACTAAAAAATAATTTACTAAAACATGTGACACATAGAAATGTAAACTAAACTTCAAATAACTTATATGAATGAAAATTTCCTAACTATGTTGGATGTGTGAAACTGCACTTTCTTGTTTCCATGTTGATCTAACAGTAATAGTCTTTAAGTCTACAGTTGTTAACATTTATAAGAAAACATTACCTTCTAGATATTTTAAGATCATAGTCCCATTTTCCAAAATCTCATGAACAACAAAGGTACTTTTCCATTGAATGGTGAGTTTGCCAAGAAACACATAAAACCACCTATCATATAGCAAAACCAATTGCTCAAAATAGAATTATTTTGTGTGGATATTCTTGTTGTGTCATGCCTTTTTACTCCTTTTGTTGATTTTTTGGGCCCACATAGCTATACACCTATCTTCATCTATACAGTTGAGATCTAACAACTAATTTGTAAGTGATTCTGCATCATTGAGATGCATTATATTAACAACTCATAGGATAGGTATGACATATTCCATAAGCATAACAACTTCCATCCCATAAACCAATTATAATGGAGTAAACCCTAATTCATGCTTAAAATTAGTGCAATAAACCCAAAGCTACCATAAAGAATTCAGTCTTCCTAATCATCTTTCTTAACATCACAAACCTTTGTTAGTAGCTTCCCAAGCACTTTGTTCATAAATTTTGCTTGCCCATTCATTTGTGGATGATTATGTTTTGATTTTATGATGGGAAATCATAAATTATTATATTATTATCTTAATGGTATTATTCAAAAAATGTGTACCCTGACAACTTACCAATCATAATGGGCACCCATACTGATTAATGATGTTCTCGTATAAAAACTTAGCAGTGTCTTTATCTCTACAGCTCGATGTAGTAGTAGACTGTACCCATTTGGTCAAATAATTAGTCACAGTGATTATGTATCTAGAATTAATGCATTTACTTACTAGATTAATAGGGCCAAAAGAATCAATTCCCCACTACTCAAATGGTTGTTGTGATAGTATAGGATGAAGAGGCATCTCATCCCTTTGAGTGGGTTTACCCATACGTTGGAAGACATCAAATTGTTTAGCAACCCTTTGTGCATCCTAAAAAATATATGACCACCAAATATAAATTTGTAATATTTTCCTTGTGGTAGCTTCCCCCACAAAATGTCTACCCATAATACCCTAATGTGCCTCTTCTAGGACTTGTGGTCATTCATGCTCTAGTGCTACTCATTGTAAAACCTTATCTTTCCCCATATGATAAAGAAATCCATTTATAATGCTAAAAGTAAGTGCCTTGGTCAACAGGCATTTCTTTTCTTTTTTAGTTTAATGTGCAAGTAATGTCCCCTACTCCAAGAACTATGTGATTTCTACCAACTGTTCAGGGATCATAGAAAATCTAAACAAATGAGAATCAAGAGACTCATCGGGGATATATTTTAGGTCCTTGCCATTATGAAATATACTAAGATGATCAGGGCCAGCATTTTCCTACCTTAGTTTAACATTGATTCAAAAATGAAACTCTTGGAAAAACATCAACCAACAAGATATCCTTCCTCCCAATAATGGCTTATTTACCGCATATTGCAAAACTTGATGATCTATAAACAATTCAAATGGGGTATCCATCAAATAATGTCCAAATTTTTTTAGGGAAAATACAATCGCTTTAGCTTCCCTTTCAGTTGTGGTATAGTTCTTCTCAGTAATAGATAATTTTTGGCTTGCAAAATGGATTGGATGGTCCAAGCCTCCTTCGCTTGACTACACAAGTACTGCACCAACTGTGGTGCTTGATGTATCCACATGTACATGGAAAGGTTTACCTTAGTCAGGAAAAATAAGGATCGGTGTAATAACTAACCAATATTTTATATCCACAAAATTTGTTCGGTAATCTTATGTCCATACAAAAATAACACCTTTGCATAATAATTTCTCTATTGGGTCTAAAATAGTTGCATACCCTTTTATGAATTTCTAGTAATACTTTGTGTGTCATAAAAAGGATCATACTTCTATTAAGGAATTTAGTGGTGGCATACTCACTATCATTTCAATTTTTGCTTGGTCCACCAAGATTCCCTTGTTGCACAGTACATGGCCTAAAAGAACACCAAATAGTGTGAAAAACAAACATTTTTTTAAGTTAAGCACAATCCTGAGTGCTGTACATCTTTCCAACATGATTTATTTTTTGATAAATGTTCTTGAAACAATGAGAAAAACAACCCAATCATCCAAATATACCTCCAAAAATCATTAATAAAGTCCTTGAATGCAGTTACTATGGCCCTAGAGAAAACCATAGGTGTATTCTTTTGACCAAATGGCATTACCTTATATGTGTATGACCTCCATTCTATATAAAATGTCATCTTAGTCATATCCTCATCTGTAATGGGTATTTGATGATACCCACTAAATCCATTAGTGAAGGAATACACCTCATGTCTACCTACAACTTCCAATACTTCATCAATAAATGGTGTTGGAAAGGGATCATTAATGCAGGAATCATTTAAGATGTGGTAGTCTCCACGTATATTAATCTCACCTATTTTCTTTGGTTGTACGACCAAAAGACTTACCCAATTTTTTTTCCATGGAAAATATTATTCTTGCATTGTACATACAATTAAATCCAGCATTAACTTTCATCTTCATGTTAGGATTGAGATAGTATGGCCTCTTCTTAATAGGTCATGCACTTTCCTTGAGTTTTATAGGCATTTCCCCTAAATACGGATCCACCCCTTTGACTTCTAAAAAATTAGTTAAAAACACATCTATGTAATCTTGAATAATTTTTAATGTTTTCAAAATGTCTTGTTATTCCCAATAGTCACCAACATGTGCCAATTTTAGGGTTACTTCTGACCCAATGTTCATAATTTATTCCTTTGGAGGTTCTTGACAAACTTGGAATTCTTCCTCCAGAATGGATTGTTAGATGGCCCACTCACCCTCTTGTTTTGGAAATTGTATATGTTGTAAACACTTAAATCTAGCCATTAATAACCTCTAATTAGGCTTTTTGCTAGTTTCCACCCAAAATGCACAATTTGGCCTAAAAACACTAAAACATGCTAAATGATGTGAAACTGGCATATTCAAGTGCTGATTTTGGCTAGGGTATTCCTAAATGGGGAAATTCAATTTGTGGGCCAGCTAACTTTGATCAGTTCATTTCAAGTCAATATGCCAAATTTGTACTTGCATACTCTAAGCTGCTCTTTCCTATCAAATCTTTTGCACAAGACTCATGCCTTCATTATTCATTATTGTTAACATCTTAAATGGGAATACAAATATAACAATGCCTTCCAATTTCAATCTAATCAAATTTAGGACCACTAATAAGGCATGCTGATCAATTTGGGTAATTTGTGCACAATGTGCTTAATTATGCCTAAGAGATAATTAACCCAAATCAAGGCCTAATAAAAAATTCTATGGAAACTTATTGAATAATTTGTTTTGGAAATGAATATTGAATATCTGCATCATCAAGTGACCTCATTTCTTAGGAAGACATCCCTAGGCGATAAATGCCACAAATATTAGGATTCATGCCCTCTATGCCTCATCAATTCCTTCCATGATGCCCTCCATGCCTCTTAATTACTCCTTCTTCAAATGCCATGATGAGGATAATTACAAACTTAATTCCAAAAATTAAATTAATCCTCAACCACACATCTCAATCTTGAGATGGACAGTTGAAGTTGATTCTAATCAAATCTATAAATAAGAGGCCTCATAACATCATTTCAAAAAATCTTAATTTGTGCAAAGTTATAATGCAGGATTGATGCCAAAAGCTTCATGCAACTAGTGTTACCATGCCAAATTTATTCCAATCCAAGCCAAGCCACAAGAAAAAGGTTCCAAGGAGAGATGGAGGTTGTCAATATTCCATTGCCAAGGACTTCATGAGCACAAGTTGAGTAAGCCACCGCAACAAGCATTTTTGGAACATCTAAGGAAGGTAAAAGAGTTTTCTTTTGCATTTTATTTGTGTGTTTCATTCATGATTATTAACTAAGCTCTTCCTAGTGTCTAGGCTTAGATATGTTATGTTATTAGTGTGTTTATGTCATTTTGTTTTCATTTTAAGATTAACACAATATTATCCATCCTCTCTTGAGTCAAATCCCTAGATCACTTAATGGCACACCAAGTGGGACCAAACACATCCTACACATGAAGGAGATCCTTTTACAACTCTAAAATATTTATTTGAGCCTTTAAAACTCTTGAAAATTGATTTGCTAACTTTATTTTGTCATTTTTGGTTTCCATAATTTTTACATAGTAACCGATGTTGGCAAAAATACTGACATCGATTAGTTGACTTAACCGACGTCGACCAATAGAAATGACATCGGTTAGATCTCGGTTGGCCGTAATTGATGTCAATGGTATTAACCAATGTTAGTCACTGTGTTTTTCCAAAAACATAGACCTAAGAGCTATGTTTTCAAAATTTATTGTTTCAAACTCAAAATGGCTTCTAAGCTAAAGGACATGCTAACAATTTTGTTATAGGACCAAGTGGGATATTTTCTCAAAACATGTTTAAATCACTTTTTATTCTTAAAAATCAATTAGGAACCTTGTTTCTGGTGTTTAACAAAGAATTTTTAGATGTTTTTAGTAAATATTTTCAAATTTTACAACTAAGACCAAGGGGTCAAATGAACACCACTAAACATTTCATTTGGGTTTTAAAATTGAACACACTTGTCAATTTTTATTTGTAATAATTGTTTAATCAAATCTTGTTAGGAAAAAAGAGGAATGTTTCATGTATGCTCTTCCATTAGTCCCCTATAGGGAACCCTTGGAATCAAAAGATCCATTCCTATTGAAAATAGCGTAGTCCAAAGCTTAAAAAGAATGTCATCTAAAGCACTCCCCAACAACTCGTCAAAGTTTGGGTGACCTTGAAAATGACCGTAAAGTCTTTCTATTAGTCTTTTATTTCATGCAAACTTGGCTTGCAAGGGGGACGTCATTACCTCCCATGATTTCTTTAGGGAAGCTTTGACCCAAGGTTTCATCTCCTAGCATTGAATTCATTTGGCTCTTTGGATTTGCACATGGGACATATTTGTATTTGGACATCACACAACACTGAGCGAACAACATAATGTAGTGGTTGTAAAAAGAACTAGACCTTTTTACAACTAGCCAATGCTACGGTCACCTAATTTTTAGGATTGTATTTTGCATCATTTGATGTGAAAGTCATTGTGCAATTGATTCCCATAGAATTATCAAAGCCTTGCTAGTTTAGTAAACCCCATTTGGCCATACCCTTTCTAGGATTTGGATGACTATACTTAGTGTATTTTGGTCACTTTTGCTTTGTGTGTTATGAGACTAAAACTTGTTTATTTATTCATAATCCATGTCAAAACCAATTTATCTATACATCACTCTTTTGTCTAAAGAGGCATTATGCTGGCCTTTTTACACCACACTTGTGCCTTAAATTTTTTGCTAAAATTGTTTGTGTGTGTGTCATTTGAGTTGCAGAGAGTAGCGTTATGCTACCCAAATCATGTCAAACCATTTTGCCTTTGAGTATTTGAAACATAATATTGACCACATCATTTGAGCATGCTTATGCCATTAGGATACTTAATTTATTTCAAGACTTATTTCACCTTGTATAAAAAACAATTTGTTTCAAACCATTTTGTGTATACCATTTAGACCTTTGTCTTGTGCTATCATGTTGTCTAGTATTGTCTATCTTGTTTAGTCAAATCCTAGTTTTCAAAGTTGCGTTTTCAATTAGCTTTGTTAAGTTTGGATCTAAACATTGTTTGATTTCTATTTAAGCCTCAATTCATGGGGTTGATATATATATATATATATATATATATATATATATATATATATATATATATATATATATATATTCTCATATACATATACATATACATATACATATACATATATACATATACATATACATATACATATACATATATATATATATATACATATATATATATATATATATATATATACATATACATATATATATATACATACATATACATACATATATATATATATATATATACATACATATATATATATACATATATATATACATATATATATATATATATGTATGTATATATATATGTATATATATGTATATATATATATATATATATATATATATATATATATATATATATATATATATATATATGTATATGTATGTATGTGTGTGTGTGTGTGTGTGTGTGTGTGTGTGTATCTTTTCGGGTGCATAAATTCAGTTAATCAATTACCCAACATTGAAAAATATTGATGGTTTGTTTGTTTAATACATATCCTCATCATTGTTTGTGCCTTTATTTGGGTGAACACAGCCTTTCTCAAAGAGCTTTTTGTCTTATGTCTTATGCCAACTTATCATGTTTATGTTTGATTCCATGTGTCGGGTCTATGTCAATGTTATTTCCAAACTTGTTAGATTAAATCAAATCACATTAACCTTTGTTTCAAGTCTATCTTTTGACACTATTTGGCCAAAATTCCTAGCACATGCCTATTTTTTTGAGCCTATATTTTGACTCCGCATTTGGACAAAAGACCTAGTAACTCAACTTTTCCCTTTCCTGGTTCAGACCTTATTTGGAACACTTTGACCTAGACCTTTGGCATGCTAGCTTTTATTCAGATGCTTGACCTTTTGTGCATGTGACATTTGACATTAGACATTTGATGTTAAGTTACTTTATGCCAAGTCTTAGCACAAATCATTTTGGAGATACGGCTCCACGTTCAAACCATATTGGAGATACAACTCCACCCCTTTAACCAAGTTAGACCAAGTTTGAATCATTTGTCCTTTGGACATAGTTTTTTAGAGTTTGGACAACTCTAAGTCTTTTTGTTTTCAGAGCTTTCATCATTTACATGTATATGTCTTGCTACACTTATGGTGGAGTCACAGACGATCTGAATTATGATAGAATGGCTACACAAAATGGCTTTTATGGCTTTTGTCAACACCCCAATGATGCTAATATGGTTTGTGACATAGATTTCTATCCACCTCATATTAATCATTCATGGGAACAAAGTCACAAATCAACTTATGATCCAAATCAGAGACCTTGATTGGTATCAAGAGGCTTATGAGGAAGAATTTGAAGATACAACTATAGATAATGTTGTTTGGGATATAGATCCATACCCTCTTTTCAATAATCAATACATGGAACACCGTCAAGAACCAGCTTATGAGCTAGCACACGATTGGGATGATATGGTTTATGAGGAAGACTTGGATGCTTTTTCTTATGCAAGTAATCAAGCTCACCCACATCATACCATTTCTATTCTAGGACCACAACATCAAACCATTCGCACACCAAGACCTCATCCTTTATTTTGTATGAGAAACCAAGCTCCACAATGCCTAACCATTTCTATACTAGGACCTCATCCTTTGGTTTGTGCAAGAAATCAAGCTTCACAATGCCCCTTCATCATTATAGGACCTAGTCCTTTGGCTTGTATGAGAAATCAAGCTCCACACCACCCTATCATTACCATCTTAGGACTTTGTCATTTATCTCATGCAAGAAATCATGCTCCCCAATGCCCTACCATTATCTAATCACATGCCATTCTTCCTCTAATACCAATCCCAACCAAACCTTAATTCAATCCAATCATTTAAAGACCAAGTTGTGTTTAAAACTATTATTTTCCAACTCATTTGAAACCAAGGCCAAGAGAACCTACCAATCTAAGATGTTTCTATTAAACCAACCATTTGTGATAAGTTAGCTTGTGACAAATTATCCTATTGATCCTATACCAGTTGTCAAAGAGTCTCACACTGATGATCCAATATTTGTTGAGTCACTTCTTAATGATTATACTTTCCTTTTTGTAAATCATTACCTCAACCATATGCCTATTTTTTAAGAGCCTCCTATTGACAAGCTAGTCTCTAAGGAGTTATTTCTTGACCTTTTTCCCATTGTAGATGAGACTCAATTTGACAAACTAGTCTTTGTGGAGCCCATTATGCCAGTACATGCCATTACTTATCCAAAACCAAGCATTCAACAAGAAATCATTGTAATGGAGTACCCATCAAATGAATAATTAGAGTTAGAGTCAAGTTTTATTCTTGAACCAACATCAGATCTAGCATCAGAATCTGAATTAACATCAATTACGACATCAGATTCAGAGTGCCTTGAGTTAGAATCAGATTTAGAAGAAGAATATGTTCATGACTATTACAACATTGGTTATGCATGCCTCACATATCAATTTGAATACATTTTTTATCCTTTTATGGTTTTTGAGGATGAGTACTTCAAATTCGACACACGTTTTCCTAGTATCTTCTACAAGAATTGTCTTTCCTCTCCCCATTCCATTACCATTATATAGGCCATTACCATCAACCACAATAGCCATATTATTGACATTCCATCTCACATAAGTGTCAATTGGGACTGATAGAATCACACTTTGTTGAACTACATCCATGGTGACATAGCTATTGAAGAAGAGCAAGGAGGCCAAGACAACATTCATGTAGCAGAAGAACACTCTCCTAGTGAAACATTTTTAGAAGTGCTAGGGGAAAATCAAAGTCATAACTCAACATCTTCTAGTGACACTTTTTCAAAAGTGCTAAAAGATAATCAAAGTTAAAATCTAGTGTTTATTAGTGAGACCTTCTCAAAGGTGCTACGAGATAATCAAAATAACTTCATTGGTGAAAACCTCTTTGAGGCACCAATAGCTAAAACATACAATTTCTTCACTACTTGATAAATAAAAAATCAAGGATCAAATCAAAATAGCTTCCAATCTATAGCCTAATTAGATAGTAACTACTCTTAAGATCAAACAACAAAAAAATCTAGTGGTCCTCTCGAAAGAACAAGTCTTTAGCCCTGCCACAACTAAAATTATGTCAAATTCAACATCAACAACATTACATGTGACTAAATGCCCTGATATTCATTTTTTTCCCCACCATTATACATTCCATTATAATCTACCATTCTATTTATTAATCAAATCTACCATCCACTATTTTTCCCTATTTACCATCCATTGTTGCACTTTCCTTTACAGAGGCTACAAAGATACCTTATCCCGATACATGAAGGAATCAGAATCAATGACCAATGAAGATCACAAAAGCATTCTCAAAAACCAAATCTGTAGGCCATTCTTGATAGAGAAGTTATTTCGATGAGGTGTGGGCTAGTAATTAATATGATCAAGTAATCTATTTGTATCATTTTTTGAGTAGGATGTGCATCACCATCTCAACAAGATCAATAAAATCAAAAACCACACCCAAGCCAAAAACATGTACCATACCATTTCATTGTCATGCCATTCCTATTGTTATATATCCCTATTTTTCCATTATCACAAATCTCACCATTCACCCCATTAGTTGGGGGTAATCCTCTTACCATTTTATCCAATTTATCAAACAATCATTGTCCTTATAAAGACCATACCATCCTATCATTCCATTATTATCTAGACCAAAGCCTATTTTGAGTCATCCTACCTAATCCTATTTTGATCTTGGTTCATTTGGTTTTTCCTACACTTTTTGTGAGGAGATTTCAATGAAGTTTCAATAATCAATCAAGTCTATGTTTCAATGATAGTTTATGAAAGTAGTGTGATAATTGATCTGGCAAGATATCTTTCATCCTATCCATGTTTATTTATATGAGTTTGATTATAACTACATATGGGTAAATCAGTATCCACCAGTCTTGCTACTAATTATAACTGCCTATGGGAAAATTAGTATCATTGACCTATGCCATTGTATCCTACTTATAACCACCTATGGGCAAACTAGGGGCAACACATGTTTATCATGTATTGTTGCATTACCTTTCCTTCATTATTTTCCTTTGATTGGCCATTTTCTAGATTTGAGAACTTGTTTAGACCTAGTTATTTTTTACCCACCTATTGTGTGGATGGAATTACTATGACTTGAGGCCATTTTAGGACTACATGGGTCATGCTCAATTCATGTTGAGCTCACCTCAATCCCCCTTTCCATAAGCTCTCATCATTTTTTGAGAAACCTAAGCCAAATGCTCTTGCCATTTCATGAGAAGGTATCTTGTCATTTTCTAGAATGAGTTAAGATACCCTCAAAATACCAAAAACATTCATAACATTTCAAAAATTCAAAAATATTTGTCCTGTCTAAGCCTAGTTAGTTATCCTCGATCTGCCTTACTGGGGCATTATCATTGTTAAGATGATTTATTTTACTTTTATTTTAGGATTTTTGTTTGTTTTTTTTATTTTTTATATTTGTTTTTTTGTTTGTTTATTTGTTCACTTGCCTATTTGTTTGCTTTTCAGCACTATTGCCTTGACTCAATCTATATGTGTTCATTGGGTGATTCCTTGCACATATTATTCTTGAGTCTATTCATATTCATACATCAACATTGTCATCATGGTTGGTTTCTATCATTGGAGAATCGTTTTCAAGTTTTTATTGGATATCGAGAGTTAATCCTTATGCATATTTTGGGATTGTCTTTATGGTGTTCTATCATGAAGCCTACTATCACATGCTAAAACAAAAATCAGCTTCAAGAAGATCTATAATCAATGAAACCATATAAGTTTCTCCTTGGCACCTTGGTAGATCCTTCCATCCCACCCTTGATCAATATAAGTCCTTTTACCATTCTAGTTGTATCATTGTTAATCATGATGAGCATCTCCTTGTTAGTAGGTACAATTGAATCATTCACATTAATTAATCTCATTCTTCTATTCATCTATTTAATCAATTTTCACCCACTCATATTTAATTTGTATTCCAAGTTATATCATTGATTTTTGCTTGCTAATCAACCCTAACTGGGGCATAATCATCTTTAGCCAATCTAGGTCCTCTTAATGATTATAACCACCTATGGGCAAATCATTATTTAGACTTTTATTCCTATTTATAACCACCTTTGGGAAAATCATTAATATTTTTAAATCAATGCATGCAAGTAGTTTCTCATTTTGATTAATCTCAACTATGGGTTAATTCTACCTTTCTTCTTATTTATTTTTGAGGGACCATCCATCAACAAATGTGATGGACATTCCCTCGAGGAGGCATCATCATAGGCTTCCCAAAATCATTTGGAGCTTTGTTCTTTAATAATCATCTTCTTTTTGGCATACAAGCCATTTCTCATTCTTTGAGAATACATTGATTTGCCTATGGTTTACAACATCTTCCTAAATATGGAAAAACTATAGACACCTAAATCTGGTCACTGATAACCTCCAATCAGGGTTTTGGCTAGTTTCCACCCAAAATGCACAATTTGGCCTAAAAACACTAAAACATGCTAAATGATGTGAAACTAACATATTCAAGTGCCAATTTTGTCTAGGGTATCACTAAATAGGGCAATGCAATTTATGGGCCAGCGAACTTTGATAAGTTCATTTCAATTCAAAATTCCAAATTTGCACCTACATGTTCTAAACTACTCTTTCTTATCAAATCTTTTGCACAAGACTTATACCTTCATTATTTGTTATTAGTAACATCATAAATGAGAATACACATCCAACACATCTAATAACACCTTCAAATTCTAATCCATTCAAATTTAGGACCAATAACAAGGCATTCTAATCAATTTGGGTAATTTGTGCACAATGTGCTTAATCATGCCTAAGAGCTAATTAACTCAAATCAAGGCCTAATCAAAAATTCCATGGAAACTTGTTGAATAATTTGTTTTGGAAATTAATATTGAATATATGCATCATCAAGTGACCTCATTTATTGGAAAGACATCCCTAGGCCATAAATACCACAAATATCAAGATTCATGCCTTCTATGCCTCTTAATTGCTCCTTCCAATGCCATGATGAGGATAATTACAGATTTAATTCCAAAAACTGTATTAATCCTCAACCACACATCTCAATCCTGAGATGGATGATTAAGGTTGATTCTGATCAAATCCAAAAATCTATAAATATGAGGTCTCACAACATCATTTCAAAAAATCTTAATTTGTGCAAAGTTATAATGTAGGATCAATGCCAAAAGCTTCATGCAACTAGTGTTATAATTCCAAATTGATTCCAATCCAAGCCAAACCACAAGCCAAAGGTGTCAAGGAGAGATGGAGGTTGTCAAGCTTCCATTGCCAAGGACTTCATGAGCACAAGCTAAGGAAGCCACCACAACAAGCGTTTTGGAGCATCCAAGAAAGGTAAAAGAGTTTTATTTTACATTTTATTTGTGTGTTTCATTCATGATTGTTAACTAATCTCTCCCTAGTGTTTAATCCTAGAGATGTTATGCTATTAGTGTGTTTATTTCATTTTATTTTCATTTTGGAACTAACATCATACTAACCATACTCTCTTGAGTCAAATTCCTAGATCACATATGTCACAATTGATCTTCTTTAGCTTCTTCATCCAATGATTTAGGTAATATTTCATAGTTTGGCTCAGGCTCAAAAATATCTACGAGTTCTAAATAATCCTTACTAACCGAATCAAGGTCATCAATAGACTCTTTTTGAATAGAATGATAAGGATAAATTTTCATCTTTGCTTTTCCTCTATGTAGGGTCTCCATCATCATAACGCCAATGAGATCCCAGGTGTCTTGTTAATTGTGCTTGATTTCCATGGTCATAGTAGTAATAAGTTCATGAGCCTTCATTTCTTCTAGTTGTAAAGCATGGTCATTATGTAGATATTCAACTCATCCATGAATAGAAATGTTTTCATCTTTTGTAACACACTACTCACAAGTGGATTATCACTTTCAAATATAAAAGTTTGAATAAAATCATTTTACAATTGAATCAGTGTTGTGTCTCTCTGCGACGTTCCTGGTGAATGTACCAAGTAGTAAGAAAAACCCCTAATGTGTAGATAAAACAATGTGGCTAATACTTAGAATTGATTTCTTTGGCCATCCATACTTCAATACACTACTGAATATGGTCTTGGGGACATTCTCCTTCATGTAATTTTCACACTTTCTCAGGAAATAAAAATCATGCGATAAGCAATTTATACACTTTTGTGCATGTGTTCTACTATTGTGATGTACTACCCACCAATTAGTTGCAACTGTTTTCAATGCATAATTGAGAGAAATTTCCCTTTAGTTGTCCTTTTGTATATGCATTTAAAACCACACTATAAAGTCACCAATATCTTTAGTGTAAAATTACTAAGGAATTTGTCGATCAGTCATATAAACCATGCGCAAGGGTTTAAGATCATGATCATTTTGAACCCAATTAACCATGTAGGTATCAGAATCACCACTAATAAAAGAAGTTTAATCCCATGGAAGTATACCTTTGATATTAGGTTCAATGTAGTTATGCTCCATAGAACCAACTTGATATAACATCTCCATATCAAACTGTGTAGGTGAGTGAATAGATAGAGATCACACGTCATCTTCTTCTTTTATGAAACTATTCAAAGATTTTAGATAACACTTATCACATAATTTAGTAGCTATTTAATCTTTTGAAAGAGAGATGTATTGGTTCATTGGCCTATTGCATTGTATATTAGGTACACTTTATATAACAATTTGCATCCATCTATTGCCTTTCATTACATAGGGAGAATCAAGTTCCTTATGAATTATGTATGATTTAACATCTCTATTAAGAGAGATGATAATTATACGATCATCTTGGTGAGACTCTATTTGATTCATTATTATGTTGATGGCCATCTATCCATCATAGGCCCACTTTTTCCCCATCAAAGTTGAATAGTGCATTTTGTCTGTCTTCATAACTATCACTTTGAAATCACCATGAAGAGTTAACTATGTGACTTTAATCTCCACATCTTCCAATCATCATATGGGCTCTATCCTACCATAGTCTACCAAAATAAGGGTTATGGGGTTGTAACTCAAATATGTTCTACCAATTATTTCTTAGGTAGATCATGGGATCATATTCACAGTTCTCCCAAAATCAAACATAGTGTTTGGTATCTCATACATTGCTATCTTAATATCGACCCTAGCATCAACATCCTATAACTTCTTTATCTTAACATACCAAACCATCTTCTCAGGCCTTTCCTTTCCCTTTTTTGCACATTAAGTCATATTTTTAAAAATATTAGTGATATTTTTTGATATATCTTCATTTTTTAGAGTATTAAGCAATTTCATCAAGTTTATTAATGATGTTACAACCCCCTCTTATTTCATGATTTACACAATCTACCCATACATCTGTGCATCAAGTGTAGCTTCATATTCTATAGAGAAATATTACTATTAAATATTATATAGAACTTTCATGGCATCCTTCATGATTCCCTTCTCCTTTACTAGTTTTGGATAGGTATCTATTTTAGCTTTTTATATGCCAAAATTTGTTGGCATCTCTAAAGGAGGTAATCCTTGCTATGCGTACAACATCCTTGTTACTACTTACATAAATTCATTTTGATTGGGATAAAAACTAACTCAATTTACATTCTTCATAGCTTGATATTTGTGTTGTGTTTCTAAAAGAAGGCAGTCATGAGTATCATATTATTCAGATACTCAACAGTATGCACACTAAGCTTGTTGTTATGGATTTTTCGGGTAGTTCCACTATATGTGATTGGGTTCCCTACACAAATAAAATATAATATGGCCTATAGGACTATTTACACATCCTCATTATGCACCACTATATTATCCACCTTTATTCCCTTGATATCCCCAACTATTTACCTATTGTGCCCCAAAGTTTGTTGTGGCCTATGGTACATTCCACCCCTACTAGTACTATTGATTATCATACCCACCATATTGGGATTGATTTACATGTAAAATAAATCCATCTTGTTGTGCTTAAGGAAGCATAGGATTCTTGATATATTGGTAAGCATAATGTAACAATTGCACAATTTAAACTCCACCAACTAATCCTTGTGGTTGAAACAGTTATGCATTCTAAGCCCATGCCAACCCAGCCTGTGCTACACTAGTGGGAGTGATTTCTACTCTCATAATGGCTTGTGATGTCATTATAACTTATAGTGAAACTAATATGAAGGCATTATTAGTAATGTCTTCCTTTAATTTTTTTAGAGCCATGTAATCCTTGTTTTCATGATTAGTAGATTTGAAGAATTTATAGTAAATACTCTATGGATTCCTTACATACTATTGTAGTAAGTGACAATGAACTATTGAGTGACCCATTATGCAATATATGTCATAAAAATCTAGTACTTTTGATAATTCATTCTTTTGGTGGCCTTCCTTGTTGCACTCAATACACTAGAGACTGATTCTATGTCGCTCAACAGTATTTTATAGAGCTTCTAACCTCCATAAAATAAATTGGAGTGTGTTTTATAACTATGTTTTTCTCTCTATCAGAATGCCATAATATTTTATTTTCTCCACTTTTATTATGATTGTTCTAACTTTTGCTTTATTAGTAAACTTAGTTTTCACTATTGCAAATTGGATCTTTGGTCACAGTCCTTCAACGATCCAAGTGGCCTTATCTTTATCTTCCAAATAAAATTCAACATTGTTAACCACATCATAAAAGCTAAGGTCATAATCATGAATAGTTTCCCTTGGACCTTGATGGATTTCTTTGAGGCCTTGTATGGTTTGTCCCATACTTTTATTTACCTTGAACTTTGTAACCAACTATTTTTGCACATCATTAAAACTTATTGTTCTTTATTCTCTATGGAACATGAACTCTAATGGTATTTTGAACAATGCACCAATAAGATCATACTTCTTAATATTTTCATCTATAATGACTTTATCTTACCATTTCATCTCACACATAAGCAAGTATTACTCTGGATTTATAGTTCCATCATAGGGTGCCAATGTGATAAAGGCTTCTGGCTGTAAAACCATATTACCTAGGGTCAGTTGTAAAGAAAGCATTATCTACACTCCTATAGATGGTGGAAATTATATTATAATTTTTGGAATTGATATCTAATAACTACTTGGTGTCAGAAGTGGTGTTGTCTATTGAGGAGTGATTATTAGTGGTGTCTATGGTGTACAAACCTAGTGGGACTATCTCTAAATACCAGTGTATTTGTCAAAAATGGGAAGCCTTGAAAAAATACAAAATATTCCTAAGGTTGTAAAGGGTATGGAGATCACTTAGGTGAAGAAAATTCCTCTAACTTGTCTTCAGTCTCCATAATCATTTCCATTCATGTTTTCTTCTCCTCAACAAAAATTTCAATCTACAACATCCAATCAGTAACTTATTTAATCAACAAGGGGCCAATTAAATTATTCACTACGTCTCTTACATAATTATTTTACGATTTGATGAATCCTTATGTGTTTATTTCAAAATTAGAATCTACTAATTCTTTTATACTTCTTGATTCCTCGATCTCTTGCTCTCTCTGAATTTCAAATTTCTAAGCTTGAATATAAGGGTATATCTATAAAATATGGGCTCAGGGGATGTGTGTTGAAGGGGTGAAAAATCTCTTTATCTAATTCTCCTTGTACATAAAGTAAACCTAGAACTGTGCCTATGGTTGACCATGCCTCTAAATTTAGGCAACTCTCTTGTGAAGATGAAATATGTCTCCTTGAGTGACTGCAATCTACTGCCATCTATCAAACTACCTTCCTCTATGATTTTTATTTTATCATCATCCTGTACCTACATCTTTACTTTCTCTTTGGTCTTATTTATGATGGGTCCTTCTTTTCACTCATTCAATATTTTCTCTCATATCCTTTCATTAACTCATTTTTCCTCCTTTCGATCTCCTATAGCTATTCAACCTCTACTCTTACTTCAGCCTCTACTTCTACTTGTAGTCACTCATGAAATCCCTGATCTATTCCACCTCTTTTATTGTCATAGTTCTCACTCTATATTCAAAAGCTTCTTTCGGTCCCTTTCATCTGACCTCCTCATCTAGTTTCTACTAGGCAACTTTTTTGATTAGCTTTGTACAATCTCACATCCCAACTGTACACATCCCCTTAGCACCTGGAAGACTACTCCATCGTGAATGGGTAGGGCACTATAGATTTTTTAATGACAAATATCTTGATAAGAATTGGTATTCATTGTAGAATATTTCTTATAGTCTCCTGTACAAATAAGTCTTGTGTGGCTTCAAAAGTAATATAACTAAAAATTTGATTATATATCCCTCTATAGTGGTTTATATCCAGTGATCAATCACATGGGTCCAAGCAACCTCCAAGATCTATAATTGTTTAATTAGATCATCAATCCATTGAATTTTAGATTCATATCTAGTTTGGAAACAAAAATGTTCTAATCTCTCCAGCCACATAGCAAGTAGGCTAAAAAATTCACACTAGAATATTTCATGTACATCACCATATATATTATGCTCTATAATTTCCTTTTTGGTGCACCCTATCTTTCTCACCTCTTTCTATGTGAACTCAGATATTTTTTGATCCCACCATTCTTCCAAATCCCTTTGAATTGGTAACCACTAGAGCATATCATTTTTTTAGCAACCCATACCAATTCTACACTCACCACACCATTGTTAGCAAATGTTCCTGGTTTCCCATAACTTGCTAATTTTGAGGACAATTGTGGGAGAGGTAACGATATCTTAATTGGTATAAGTGCAAATTCCTAAGGACCTATATTAGAGTTACCAAAACCATATATATTTGGAATGATATGATTCTCATATGAATTATTTTCTAGTTAAAAATATAGATTCTTCAATTATTACATGATTTAAAAATCCACATGCCTATAAAATCTTATATATAGTGCAACCTTATCATAGATAATATAAAAGTCTATGAAATATTCTAGAAATAATTTAATATCACAATCATAGAAAATAGATAATTATTAAATAAAGATCAACTCATTACATTACACTTATACAAAATTCTCTCATACAAGGTTCTAAAATCAATTCTTCAATGTCTAACCCCTCTCAACTCTTCATAGCTTCCATATAGACATAATGCACTTTCCCTATCTAAGGCACATGGTTGCAACAAACTACATTTGGAATTTTCAAAAAATATAACCTCATTATAGGCTTCCCTAGTTAGAAAACCCTAAATCTATGCAATCTATTCAAAATAGAATATAGTTGTTGATTAAGTATCTCATGTATGTTGACCAAGAAGATGGATAACATGTCTTTATGCTATGATGGCACCCTATAGATTGATGGAATGTCATTATGTTACAATATAACCTTATATGCATACTATCCTACTAACAAGGTTACAAGTCCACTAGTATAGCCTCTTGAAATTTATGTAAAAATTAATCAGTCAATGAATCAATTCTCATTGAATCCTCCACACTTTGGCACTTTTCATGCTAAAGTTTAAGTCTCCCCATATAATGTATTTATCCACTCTCAGGAATTTTTGGGCAAACATATCCTCCCAATAATCCATTCACTCCTCATATGGCCCATAGATATTTTTCACAACAAAATTTTTATCAAATTATAAAGACTAAAGTTCCATCCCAATGCCATAAAAAATAAAGTGGAGTTGAATAGTATTAAAGAGGTGGTTTTCCAACCCAAGACCAAGCCCCTGAAACTACCAATAGAGTCAGTGGACAGAAAAAAATATAATCTTTTAGTAATTTAGATAATTCCCCTATAACCTAACCACATCCCCCTTAGTTTCCTAAATTAATATCAAGTTCAGTTTATGCAAATGTACCAATCTCTTCAAAGTAGTTTTTAAAGAGAGATTGAGCAACCATTTAATATTAATGGACATAATGAGCATGGATAACATAGCACTGAGGCATTCCCCATTCTAAGGCCCTAATAAGTGTTTTTGGTTTACCTTATTATATTTCATGAGTAGCTTTGGATTGTGTATGAGAGAGTAGGGAAGTCTATCCTCTCCCTGAATAAGAAATCCCTATCCTCCTTAGACTATGAATACCTCCTTTAATACAACCATATTACTTATTGGAAGGAAAAAATCCTTGATATTAAAGGATATTGAGGGTGGATAGAAGTAAAAAATGCATTGGTTGAGTTCACATCTCAAGAGATAACCTTGTTGCAGTTTGAGATACCTAGGGAAATATTTGGGTTGAGCTCTTCAAAATACATATTATCCTCTAGTAAAACTAGAGAAAATTTTTGTTCATTTGAGAGATTTTCATTAAATTTCTTATTGTGGTATGGATTTATCCCTAGTCCATCTACATGGGCCTTTAACCTTGATCTATTTTAGGAATGCATATTATAGAAGAGCCTCAACTATCATAGGCCTATTTATAGGTCTTTCTATTTTATACAAAGGGTGAGATGACAATTAGTGATGAGATCCAATAACATCACGCCCCAATGATCTAAAATAAATAAATACCTTTAAGTACATCAAAAATAGATTGGGGGAATATTAATCATGTATTATTACTCTACGAATCTTGACAAATGAATACACCACTTTGGTGACATCCGATTCCTTAGAGAATTTGTGGTCTCCAATTTTGAGAAGTTGATACTCTTACCAATAGTCTCTAGTTGATGACCAGATATATCAAATCTAATTTCTTTGAACTTATTTTTAGTCTGATAGTTATAAATTGTCTTCCACGTCCATAATCAGGGATTGAAATGCAAGGTGTAATCACTAGCCAAATGGCCATAGGCATGACATCTAGCACACCAAAAAGGAATACCCACATAGTCTAGATATGGGGTATGTTTTTTAGGGTAATATTTCATTTCTATATCCTCCTCCAATCCCTCTTTTAGGTCTAAATCAATAAGTATTTTATCCACCATCCTAGAAGACTCCTTTAGGTAGTTGTTGTATACACATAATATTTTCAACTTTTATCAAATACTAATGATTTACATCTTACAAGAACCCATCAAGACATAATATCTCTAAGTGCATGCCTTAAAGGATGTATCAGGAAAGGGTTGGGTAGACAATTGGCATTTTAAAAGATTATTGTCCCTTATTTCCACTTATTACCAATCCAACCAAATTCTAAAAACCATTTCATAAGCTATTACTCCTATGCACACTCCAATATTTTCCACTTTTCCTCACCTTAAGTCCCTTTTTTCAGTTAGCTATGCTAGGTTGAATGGGTCGACCCTATATAGTTTCAGTTGATTTTCACTTAGGAGCTAGTTGGGCTTTTGGACAACCTAGCTCATTACCTAGTGAATAATTATCCAAAATTATGCTAGGTTGACTAGGTCGACCCTATCGGTTAGGATTTTTAGAAGGGTTTAGGGTCAAATATACCTATATACACAAGATCATTTCATCATTATTTCAATATGTAATCAGGACTTACAATTTGATTGTGCTTCTTTATAATCTTCTCTTCCACCATTCTAATTGAGGAGTCTTAGCTTAGGGCTTCTATTTGGAGAATCTAGTCTTGTGGAGAAGTCTTGGATGTTTTGGCCTTTCTTGCTGATCCTTAAAAACTGTAACAACCTATTTCACCCCTTTTGCCAAGGGAGAGATTGAGTCTTGACAGGTTTATCATTTAGGTAAGTATTCTCTAACTTTGATCCTCTCTTTAGTAGATAGAAGAAGCATACGTATTGGCTTTGAATAATATTAATCTTCATATTCCATGTATTAGGGTCTTACTCATACGTATATTAATTGAGATTCTCTTATACATGTTTTTATTATTTATAACACCTCATATTATACCAAAATCTTTGGTGAGAACTAGATTTGATTTACTTTACTTGTTATTAGTTCAGGTGAAATATTAAAGATCAAGACCACCTTTAGGGTTATTTTGTGATTGTGCTTATTTGAAGGCTTTGGAACCCTCCCTATCACTGTGTATTTCTATAATAAATCCCCTAATAATGTCTAGCATATCCACATATTGGTCATGTTCATGCTTAACAAATATGTCTCTAATTCGAAGTGTATGGTATGATCTATCTTCTCCCAGCTATGATTGATTTATAGACATGGTGCATTTTTGATTGCATACATTCTGGTGGACTTGACATGAATCGAACCCTTGAAGGTTTTTCTTCACTTATTTCATCATTTCATCATTTTATTTTTCATATATTTATGATGTTGGGTCAACTATATCAACACATTAATAACTTTTATATGCAGGTTTAACACATAGTCATATGAAAATGGCTATGTTCTATTTGTGCAGGTTTTTTAGACTTCTAGTTCATACTACTAGGTCAACCTAGTCAACCCTATACATTTTCAAGCATTAGATTCAACATACTAGGTCAATAGAGTTGACCCTATACATTTTTAGGCTATCAACAATAGGTTTTTGTAAAGCTTGGTCAACCCAGTCAATAAAGTTAGCATGATTTGCAAGTACAAATCAAGGTTCTTCAACAAAAATCTTATTCTTTTGTGCATCCTCCAACCCACCAAGGTTCCTTTCTATTCTTATTTGTTATTTCTATCATTTTTTATAATTCTATTTTTCATGGTTTTTCGCCTTTAAAACTACCCCTATATAGTCAACTAGGTGGACCCTATTGACATAATTATGTATATTGTGTGTAGTCTGGAAAGCTAGGTCGACTTTGTTGACATAGTTCACTTTCAAAAAATTTGCTTTTATAGTACAAAGGTGACACTACCAACCCTATTTTGTATTATCTACATTCACTATTGACTAAATTTACACTGTACTATGTTTCAAAATTGGAATTAACCCTTATATGCTAGTAATTAGTTCACACTTTCATTTCTTCTTGCTTGCATGCTTATAATAGATCACATTATCTAATTAGGTGGTTTTCAATATAAAATTTATTTTCACTATTTTTTTATTTTATGCACACACTACCAAATCATAAAATATTAAAAAACATTTTAATAATTATCTACCTAAGGCCTACCTACTTGGATTTCATCACCAAGGGGGAAGCCCATTTGGTTTTCTAGCTAAGTATAAATATGTGGTTAATGGTATATTTTGGCTAAGCACCCAACACCCTTATCATTATAGTGTGTGAAGTGAGGGGGTAAGCCCTAATACCAAGCCTATACCATTGCCAGTATAGATCCCTTTTAACCCAAACATCCTTAAACCATCCTTAGATTGCTTTCTAGTTCTTTGTTTACAACCAACTTCCTATCACATCTAAAATTATACTCTAACAATCTAACATTCAGGTTGACCACTTAGATATCTTTTACTTTCCAAGTTGATTACTTGTTTTTTGGTTAATTGTATTTTGTGTTGCAAAAACTTACATTAGCCAACGTTGGTGCAAGGTTTTTTGTTTTTTGTCTCAATTAGATGAACCTAATTGATTCAATTGATTGTGTGTTTCCTTTCATTTCTTGATTCCATAATTACTTGTAAAATATTTCTTGTCTTAGTACACAATCATTTCTATCAATATATTCTCTTACAGACTGACTATTTTTCCCTGCCTACTATGCTAGGTTGACCTAGTTGACCCTGTATACTTTTTCAACCCCTTTCTATTGTGTTAGTTCAACCCAATTGACTCTATATAGTTTTCAAGCCCTATTTTCTATACTAGGTTGACCCAGTTGAATCTGTACTTTTTTTGCCTTCCCTATTTATCCAACTTAGTTCTCTATCTCTTCTTTCTTAGCATCCTCTTTCTTTCCCCAAACATCATGTCCCCTATCAAAATATTCTTGGATAACTTGAATCCATTTAGAAACTATATGGGGTGATCTTGTATTCTTATCTTTTCATATCTTTACTTCCTCTTTTCATCTTATGGGGCATCTTGTGATGCCCATCCACACATTTCTCTAGACTTTGGGGCATCTTTCAATGCCCACACACATATCATTCCAAACTCTGGGGCATCTTATGATTCCCATCCCTACATCCACTTACCCTTTAGGGCATCTTGCGATTCCCATTCTTATTCTCCATTACATGATAGAAAACTAATTCAACTCCAAGAAACCTTTTGAGACACTATCTTATCTCTCACATGATTATCCTTGATATAAACATAGTGTACGATCCTTCTTTTTCTTTTATGTTTTATATCTAATAATTTTTATAGGATACTTACATGGGTCTCTTCCTCTACAAAATTTCTCTCTTTTCACAAAGCTTTAGTCCTTCCTATTTGGTCTTTTGGTCTCCCCTTTCTCTCATGAGTTGCATTATAAAACCATGGATAGGACCCTATCTTTCTCATGATGTACCATAGTCTTCTTTGTTTTTATATGCTTTTTATACACCATTTGGCATCTCTTAGATTTTTATTTTGTGAGTTACATTGTAAGACCATAGATAGGACCTAGCCTTCCTCACAAAATACCATATTTCTTTTTCCCATTTATTTTTCACATGCTTTTTGGAACCCTCTTGGGTTTCTCTTTTATGATTTGTAGTGTAAGACTATGGATAGGAATTGGCCTTCCTCATAAAATCACCATCTTATTAACTCTTTTCTAGAATATTTTTAACAATGATTATAAGTTTTTGATCCTTATTCTCAACTTTAGATTTTGCTTCTTTTTCTAGATGGAATTTGCACAATAATATATGTTAACATGTTTTCATCCATTTCCATCATTGACTAAATTTACACTATACTATGTTTCAAAATTGGAATTAACCCTTATATGCTAGTAATTAGCTCACACTTTCATTTCTTATTGCTTGCATGCTTAGAATAGATCACATTATCTAATTAGGTGGTTTTCAATATATAATTTATTTTCACTATTTTTTATTTTATGCACACTACCAAATCATAAAATATTAAAAAACATTTTAATAATTATCTACCTAAGGCCTACCTACTTGGATTTCATCACCAAGGGGGAAGCCCATTTGGTTTTCTAGCTAAGTATAAATATGTGGTTAATGGTATATTTTGGCTAAGCACCCGACACCCTTATCATTATAGTGTGTGAAGTGAGGGGGTAAGTCCTAATACCAAGCCTATACCATTGCCAATATAGATCCCTTTTAACCCAAACATCCTTAAAACATCCTTATATTGCTTTCCAATTCTTTGCTTACAACCAACTTCCTATCAAATCTAAAATTATACTCTAACAATCTAACATTCAGGTTGACCACTTAGTTATCTTTTACTTTCCAAGTTGATTACTTGTTTTTTGGTTAATTGTATTTTGTATTGCAGAAACTTACATTAGCCAACGTTGGTGCAAGGTTTTTTGTTTTTTGTCTCAATTAGATGAACCTAATTGATTCAATTGATTGTGTGTTTCCTTTCATTTCTTGATTTCATAATTACTTGTAAAATATTTCTTGTCTTAGTACACAATCATTTCTATCAATATATTCTCTTACAGACTGACTATTTTTCCCTGCCTACTATGCTAGGTTGACCTAGTTGACCCTGTATACTTTTTCAACCCCTTTCTATTGTGTTAGTTCAACCCAGTCTACTCTATATAGTTTTCAAGCCCTATTTTCTATACTAGGTTGACCCAGTTGAATCTATACTTTTTTTGCCTTCCCTATTTATCCAACTTAGTTCTCTATCTCTTCTTTCTTAGCATCCTCTTTCTTTCCCCAAACATCATGTCCCCTATCAAAATCTTCTTGGATAACTTGAATCCATTTAGAAACTATATGGGGTGATCTTTTATTCTTATCTTTTCATATCTTTACTTCCTCTTTTCATCTTATGGGGCATCTTGTGATGCCCATCCACACATTTCTCTAGACTTTGGGGACTCTTTCAATGCCCACCCACATATCATTTCAAACTCTGGGGCATCTTATGATTCCCATCCCTACATCCACTTACCCTTTAGGGCATCTTGTGATGCCCACTCTTATTCTCCATTACATGATAGAAAACTAATTCAACTCCAAGAAACCTTTTGAGACACTAGTTTATCTCTCACATGATTATCCTTGATATAAACATAGTGTACGATCCTTCTTTTCCTTTTATGTTTTCTATCGAATAATTTTTATAGGATACTTACATGGGTCTCTTCCTCTACAAAATTTCTCTCTTTTCACAATTCTTTAGTCCTTCCTATTTGGTCTTTTGGTCTCCCCTTTCTCTCATGAGTTGCATTATAAAACCATGGATAGGACCCTATCTTCCTCATGATGTACCATAGTCTTCTTTGTTTTTATATGCTTTTTATACACCATTTGGCATCTCTTACATTTTTATTTTGTGAGTTACATTGTAAGACCATAGATAGGACCTAGCCTTCCTCACAAAATACCATATTTCTTTTTCCCATTTATTTTTCACATGATTTTTGGAACCCTCTTGGGTTTCTCTTTTATGATTTGTAGTGTAAGACTATGGATAGGACTTGGCCTTCCTTATAAAATCACCATCTTATTAACTCTTTTCCAGAATATTTTTAACAATGATTATAAGTTTTTGATCCTTATCCTCAACTTTAGATTTTGCTTCTTTTTCTAGATGGAATTTGCACAATAATATATGTTAGCATGTTTTCATCCATTTCCATCATTCTTATGATAAGGAATCAAACTCAATTATCATCGTGTCCTTTTTTTTTCCTTTGTCACATTTTTTTGATTCGAAGTAATTCAAATTGTTTCATGTGTCACTCTCATGATTTCCTTTCCTTTCACTCCACATTGGATAAAATAAGGTCGAAGTCAAGATAACACTTTTATTTCACCTAGATTTATGAGACTCTTAGACCCCATGCTCTCTTAATAACCAAGTCTTAAGTATTCAAATGAAAGTCATATTTTAGAACCCATGTTTGGTTTTTCAAATCCGTATGGAAGAGGAATAGAAAAATCCATCACAAAAATTAAAAACCAAATCATTTGAAATAAAGGGCATTGATATACAAAAATCAAAATACAAATCTCAATAGTCAAAATCACACCAAAAGACATGATTCCAAGCACATCTCCTATCTATAATTGAATCTAAAACTCCATAGTTGGCCTCACATAGAGTCAAGGTCCATTGGGGTATGGTAGGCTCGTATATTGAAATAGGATAATCCAACAAACTCTATGGTTCTACCTACTTTCTCATCCAAGTACCCCATCTTTGTAGTAGATCGATGGCTCTATAAGGGGTCTTGAGGAATATGGAACATGTTGTGGGAAGGTAGGTCTATTTTAATTTTCATGCATATAACCTTCGTGGAATGATCTGTATATTGCATTTTTTGACCTAAGACTTGTGTAGCTAATAGAAGTTCTTTAGATTCCTTAAGGTTGAAATTATATATCCTTCATGGGATGTTCTATAGATGATCTATACAATGCATTTATTGTTTTGACAAACCTAATTTGAGTGTCTTGACTTTGATAAAGAGTTAGTCTACCTTGGTTTTTCCTTCAATCTCCCCTCCACCCATTTCCTTTCCCACCTTGATAGGCAAATTATGATTCCAAATATATTTTCCCTTCTTCTATATATTTTTTTCTTCAACTCTTAAAAACATGCTATCACTACTTTGTTTCAATTTTATCTATCCTTAGAGTGAAATAACATGTCTGAGAAACTTTGGATTACTTTATTCACACCATAGATTTACATTCCTAGACTGGTTTTGCTCTCTTTTTACCATTTATCATTTGTTGTATTACCCTTCTATTACGAGCACTTGAGTATGTACATTTTTCCATTGTTGCATAAGGTTGGCTTGTTACCTCTCAGTTAACAATGTTGTTTTCCATTTTTATTCACCTTTTTCCATTGTTGAGTGAGATAATGTTTGTTACTGTTCACTCATCAATGTTATTTTACCATTTTTTGTTATTGCTTTTACATCGATGTTTGATTACCATCCTTTTTGACATGTATCCTTGGTTTGACTTGGTGAATTTGCCTTTCTCATTTAAGGTTTACTTGTTTGAGTTTTTTAGTCTTTAGTAGCCTTGGCTGTTTAGTTACCCAATTTACTCTTGTTTTTTACTTGGTCATTTGGTCTAACATAGCATTTGTCACCCTAGCTTGTTAAATTTACAAGTATGTCCCATCCTCATAGAACCAATTATCTTTGATTTCCTACATTTGTTTGTTTTTGCTTTTTAGTTTTGTAATCTTGGGTTTGTCAAAATTAGTCTTTTCACCCTACACAATCAAAACTAACAACACAATAAATAAGCATCCAATAGTAAAGGTAAGTCAAGGTACACATTACATTTAATTTTTCAATTATCTCCCTTTTAGTCATTTACTTTCAGTTATTTTATGCTTTAAAATACTGTAACTTTTTTTAGCATCAACGTTTTGTGTTCCTATGTTCTTTCTCAAAGCACCATCCCTTGTTGTACCTTATTAACATGTGATGAGCTTTAAGTGGGGCATATATATACACATAATATTTTCAACTTTTATCAAATAATGATGCTTTATATCTTGTAGGAACCCATCGAGACTCAATATCTTTGAGTACATGATTTAAAAGGTGTACCAATAAAGGAGTGGGAAGATCATTGGTGCTTCGTAGGATTGTTTTCCCTTATTTCCACTTATTACCAATCTAACCAGCTCCTAAAAACCATTCCCTAAGATATTAATCCTCCTTTGCACACTCGTCTAGTCTTTTCCACTTTTCATTACTCTTTTCCTCACCTTAATTCCATTTTTTCAGTCAAGTTTGCTAGGTCAACTAGGTTGACCTTGTACAATTTTGATTGATTTTCACTTAGGAACTAGTTTGGCCTTTGGTTGACCTAGCTTGTGACCTAGTGAATAATTGTTTGAAATTGTGCTAGCTAGATTGGGTCAACCCTATCAGCTGAGATTTTTGGAAGGGTTTAGGTTCAAATCTACCTATATATACAAGATCATTTCATCATCATTTCAATATGCAATCAAGAGTTATTATTCTCTCATGCTTCTTTACAATCTGCTCTTCTACCATTCTACTTGAGGAGTCTTAGCTTAGGGTTTCTACTTGGAGAATCTAGTCTTGTGGAGAAGTCTTGGATGCTTTGGCCTTTTTTAGTGATCCTTACAAACCATAATAACCTCTTACGAAGCCCCTTTGACTAAGGGAGAGATTGAGTCTCGATAGGTTCATCATTCTGGTAAGTATTCTCTAACTTTACTCCTCTCTTTAGTAAATAAAAGTAACATAAGTATTAGCTTCAAATAATATTACTCTTCATAATTCATGTATTAGGGTCTTACTCGTACATAGCTTAATTTATATTCTCCTATACATGTTTTGATTGTTTCTAACCCCTCATGTTGTGCCTCAAGCTTTGGTGAGCACTAGATTAAATTTACTTTACTTGTTATTAGTTTACGTGAAATATTAAAACTCAGGACCCCCTTTAGGGTTATTTCATGATTGTGCTTGTCTGGAGGTTTTGAAACCCTCCATAACATTGTGTATTACAATAATAAATCCCCTAATCTGGTTTAGTGGATCCCCATATTGGTCATGTTCCCACTTAACAAATGTGTCCCCAATTGGAAGTGTATGGTATGATCTATCTTCTCTAAGATAGGATTGATTTATAGACATAATGCATTTTTGATTGCATACAACTACCATCTTCAGTGACAAATGTCCCTATGTTGTCACCTATAGCCTTAAAATTTTCTTTATTTCAAAATTCCAAAAACATGCCTGAGCATTTGAACCAAAAAGGCTATGACAAGAGCTTTTCCACTCTAGGGTCAAAACTCAAGATCTAATTCTTAAGACTTAAAGGTGATGATGCCCAAAAACCATATATTAGCCAAGATAAGATTCACATCTTTTATGGATTTGGAAACAAAAGCTAGTTAGTGCTTACCAAAATGTGTGAGACAGGAATGTACCAGAGAATTGACCCTTAGAATTATGACATGTATAGATCAAGGATTTTTTCAGAGATTCTCATCCTAACAATGTAACCTATAAGGGTCGTGTTCACTAGTTCCATCATGTGTTCTATCTTAACATCCTATCTAAGCACAAGCCTAGATCTATTTCCTCAAAGCTTAACACACCTTTTGCCTTTGCTCCTTGTAGACACCTTAGAAGGGCCTAAGCTCTCCTTCACTAATTTTCTTAAAGATGGTCCTATCAAAGATCTTATCAATAAACTAGTTCATCTGAGGTCCAATAGTGCTCTCATGCAAACCTAGGATGTCAAAAGAGTTCTCTTTCTACTCAAGAGCTTGTGTTGTCCCTTTTCCTCTTACTTGAGTATGATCTAATGGGATTATGTAGTTAATGGGTGCCTTAAAAGGACAAAGGGTTCAAGGATCAACATAGCTCTTAAAATGATGGATGGAAGAGTTAAATTGAGGGGTAGACTAGACCTTGTCCCCTATCACTCAAAAATAGTACAAGTCACCTTGTTTGATGCTTTGTTAGACCAACCACTACTTTCAATGCCATGACCAACACCCAATAATGGAGGGGAGGATTCCAAGAAGCATGAATGTTCCTCAATGTATTTTGGAGAGGGGTAAGCATAACCATCCATGGGAATATTTCTCCCCATACATCCTTCAAGAAAATAGTTGTGCTTGCAAAGGGGTCTTCAGATTAATCTACCAATTCTTCACCTTTGTCAAAACCAAGATCCAAAAAATGATCCCTATCCTCTGTTGCATCTATCCTCCCATATACTCCACTATTCTCTCCACTGATAGAGATTGTTTTTACATTTGAGTAGACCAATTGGTGTTCTATTGTATGTGTTGATCTTAATATTATTTTTGGTTGGGCCATGTTTCTTAGAGGTGGGACATGAGGTTATTTGATCACCAATTGCATTAGTGGTTTGAATTTGTCTTGTTTTTCTAAAATGGGTCACCTTCTTCTAAGACATCCAATTTTAACCCCACCAACTATTGTGCCTTTATCCAAACACCTTATTTAATTTTCAGAACTCTACTAAAGCCTAACAAATGCCCTGTGATATATTTGATCTCGAAGGATTCCTTGAGGGATCTACACTGCAAAATGTCCATGCTTGAAAGCTTTGCTCTGTGTTATCTTTGACTTATGTTAAAGGAAAAGCATGTATAAAGGGGGTAATCTTTCTCCCCTGTTGATATTCGTTGTGCGCAATTGTTCCATTGATATTTACTATTTAATTTATTTTTTATTTTTGTGGGAGCTATCCTATTATCAAGCTTTAGGTGAAAAAAGGGTGAAGAGGATATGTGCAAAAATCCAAGTGTATTTTAAGGAAACCCTATGGGTTATAATGCATATGTGATATTTTAATTTAATTTTTAGAAATAAAACTTTAGGCTCAAAAATGGCTCAGATTTTCAAGTCCAAGGGTTGTACCTACAAACAAGCAAAATAGATTAATTTCTACTAATTAAAAAAATGAGCTTCTAATACGAAAACCACCTTTATCTAAATGTAATATGAAAAATGAGATTTTAATTACATTTTATTGTGGTATTTTGTCTGAATGTACAGGGAATAAAATATCTTTTCATATTATCAACCACCTTACATATGTATTTTTTAGTAGAAGATAGATCATAAATTTTAATCCATTTCCACATCACAAATAAAAATAGGAAGCATGTTGTCTCTCTACATAATAAATCTTAAGTGCCTATCATTATCAAAAGATAATATTTCCAAATCGCACTCAATACATATTCTCACCTTCTCCATATCAATGGCCAAATTACCAACAAAATCGTCTACCTCATTATTTGATATTAAAGTATAATAGAAGATAATTTTGGTAAATTAAGATGCTATTTTTTTCTAACTTCAACTATACAATCCATTGTAGAAGTACATATTATCCAACTTATGCGCTTTTCATTTATCTATCACTATCCAAGAATACGAGAATATAATAATATTGTTGGAGAGTTGTATAATTGAATTTAATCATTGTTTAATGGTAACAACTTTTTCAAAATATTATTAAAAAAAAATATAATATTACTTGTCACGTATATAATCTCAAATAATTCCATCATATCCAACTACTCTCGAAATACTTATAAAAGCTCTAACAATGAAAACTATGTTAACTCGATATAATTATAAAAAATCAAAAAGGTGAGAAAGGTAATATCTTCATACCTTCACATACCTGAATTACACTCCACAAGAAGGGAAATTTATCTTTAAAAATCTTAATCCCATAGAAGAGATAATTGTTTCACTCATTGTATATTCTTAAGAAATTAAGAGAACCCTTCCACAAGAAAAACGTGCACAATAGTGAATCTAGAAGAACTAATTTTATACATATCTTCTAGAACAATTGATGTCGACATCCTCACATTATAAGCTGACTCGTTCTTAAATGATAAACAAATTCAACCGCCTCCGTGGTTGGCCAAGTGATCATGACAGTCAACGAAGCATTTCATAAGTCGTGCAATTTCTTAGCTTTTCAAACATACTAGTCCACGTCAGATGTTTATCAAGTTACAACTATACTATATATATAATGCATATATCAAAGACCATTGATCTAGTTGTTACTGGTTCGAATTCCTTAATGGGCAACCGCATTTCCATGTCGTCTTCCAATACCCAATTCATGCAAACGGCCAAAGTAATATTTTTCGATGGTGTTCTGAAGGAATTCAACAAATCCATTAGGGCAGAAGAAATCATTGCACAGAATCCTGGCTACTTCCTTTGCCATTGGGATTCTCTGCACATTGGCAAATTTATGGTTGGTGTTGATTCAGAGGAGGAATTGGAGTTGGGAGAGCTTTATTTTGTGCTTCCTCTGCGTAAATTGGAATATGTTCTTTCCATTTCAGACATGGCTGCAATGGTGGTCAAGGCAAATTCTGCCATTAAACAGATAAATAGCAAGGGGTCAAAAGATAATGGCGATTGTGTTGCAGAGAGGTGGGAGATGGCCGCGTGTTTCAGGAGGATCGGAGAAAATGTTTATTTTTAGGAATATATGGAGGAATAAGCTTGAAACCATCCCCGAGGGAACATATCTATGAATGGATGGAAAAACTCTCATCGATGGTTATGTTGTCAACATTGTAAATGTTTTAAACTTTCTAGCGAAGGTAAAATTGAATAATTTTGGTTACCAAAAGGGGTCTAAAAGGTGGACAAAAAGTAAATAAAACATAGTTATTTTTTAACTCAGTGAAGAATAAATGATTTGGGGCTTTGGAGAAGGACAACTTATCTTAATGGGTTTAAGAGGGTTATGAATGGAAGTGAATTGAGGGTTATGAATGTAATTAAATTTATGAATGACAGAATATGAAAGTGCAATTCATTTAAATAATAAGAAAAATAAGAAAGAAATGACAACCAATATAGAAATGTAATAGTAAAGTTGTATTATGCTAAGTTTTGTACATTATTTGAGAGATTGGATATCTAGTTTCTTGTATTTTCTAACTTTATTCTTCTATGTTTTCACTGCTAACCTACAAAGAATAGAAGTGTACATTATTATGCAATAAAAGAAGATAAAGTGTCAGGTGTACCATTACAATAATTGGTAACAAATGCTTCATAATCAAAGAGTGTGGTGATGTTACTGACTGCTTTTATTGATGAATTGTGAACTATAATATTGACATTGAAAAGCTACGTGAAAATAAATGAGTGGAATTGGATTTAAAAAATTGACTCATAGGTATAAAACCTATTGCTTGACTTGTTGGCGTTAATGTTCAACAATAATAATGTTCAAATGATCTACTACCCAAGTTGCTTAGATGTACTTGACAACAATGATGTTCAATATGATCTAGTGACCCAAATCCTCTTGGATCAATTTCCCCTCTTTGAAGAGTTATGGTCTCCATTACATGCAGTTGTGGAAGAAGATGTGGAAACAAATTAACAACTTGCACCTTTATAAGCCATTTTCCTTGGGGAAGACGCTTGACCTAATTTGATGATCTGAAAAAAAGGATCTCTTGTTGACATGTCCATTTAACCCAAGAATTAATGACTTGATATGATTCTATTGGAAAGCTAAAATTTGGATTGATCTTTGTCTATCATAAATTCTCTGTAGTATTTGAGGTATCTAATAGGGGTGGAAAGTAATGGTGCAGGAGTTCTATATTGAAGACTAGATGCAACCCAAGATAAGATGGAAGATTAAGCTTGAAAGTTTATCTCCTACCTACTTGGTGATGATATAGGGCTGAAAACCAAAGCGAGTGAAGCTTGAGGCAAGGTTTTATTAGTCTTTCTTTATACAGGTGTAGCTAGACTCGATCACCAACTTGGAAGGAATGTAATATTCAATACTTGTCATGGTGCTGCTTATATTTCTCATTTGCCTACTGTAGAATTTTTTTCACTTGTTGTTGAATATGTTCAATGAATTGAATAACTTTTAAAACTTTATTTTGATTTGAAAGAGTTTTTATTGTTGATGGTGGAATAAGCTCTATGTGATAATGTAGTAGACAAAAATGTAGTGGTAAAAAATGTAGAGGTAAAAACATAGTATGACAAAAATGTAGTATGATAAAAACATCATGAGGACACAACATAACGAGAAAAAATATAACAGTATTGGTAATGTTGCAAAAATGTCATGAAGAGCATAATTAGGACATTTTAGTGATTATCACATTATTTATTTATTGTATAGTTCATTTTGTTGATAGCAGTTAACATTTCATGGTAGAAAAGTAATACACCAAATCTACAAGCAAAATAATAAAGAAAAATGTGATTTCATGAGTTTGAACCTTTAGTTGAAAGTTATGTCATCTTTTGTGTGAGATCATCCTTTACTATGTTTTGTTCCTATGATGTTTTATCCTTGCTACATTTTTTCCTTACTACGTTTTATCATTGCTATGTTTTTCACGTTACATTTTTAACTACTACATTTTTATCCGCTACTTTTTTTTATAGATGCCACATAATATGATAAGCTACATCAATGGGTGCCAAAGGTTAGCTATGAAAACAAACTTGAAAATCATTATGATATAGTTATGTAACTTGCTTTGTTTTAGTTTTTTTGAATGAAAGACAAGATTTCATCCCAAGTTCATTGATTCTTATAGTTAAACACTCTCATAAGGTGTGTTATCATCCTATTTACCACTTCCATTTGTCCATCACTATGAAGATGAAAGGTGGTGGATTTGTTTAGTTTTGTGTCTAGCATAAAACAAACTGATTTCTAAAAATGAATCAATAATCTTATATCTCTATTAGATAGAATAGTTTATGGGATTCCAAAGTGGATCCAGACATATTAAAAGTACAATTAATATATTTCTAGAGATGATAGTACTTTCTTATAGGGTAAGAAAATTGTCATCTTTGAGAATATATCAACTACTACATACACATAATCATTATCATGTTTGGTAGTAGGGTAGGTTGAGAGAAAGTCCCTGGAAATAGATTCCCATGATCTCATTAGAACTAGCAGAGGTGTGTACAAACCTTGTTTCTTGTTGACCAACGTAGTAAATGCATATGCAGTATAAAACTTGATATATTTGGATACATCATTCCTGAGATGTGGTCATAAAAAATACTTTTGCAACACTGCAAGAGTCTTTTCAACTCTAGAATGTACTGCAACCTTGATAAAATGAGCCTCCTGTATTATTTTATGTCTCTCTACCTTGTGTGGAATGCACAAGTGCATAATGTTATATATAATTCTATCCTAAAAGTATAAATATGGATGTGAATTATTGTAGAGAAAATCTAGATAGATATTAAATATTTTATGCTTTCATAGTCCATACAATTGCAATTTAAGCTTTTGTAAAAACTGTGCATAATTTTGTTGTTCAATGTTTCAGATCATCACTTGTGATCCTTCATTAGCAGAAAAAACTTATGTGAAACAAAAAACCCATGCCTATTAAAATTTGAAGAAAAATCTAGCCATTGTTAGAGGTTTCTAAAAATGAAATTGGAAATTACCAATACTTAGAAATACCTAATTTGAAAAACTTTCCTTATGGATTTGAATTGTGTTTAGAAAGAATAATAAAACTATAAATTAATTTTTAATAAATTAAGTGGATAAATGAAAAATAAATTTAAAGTGTTGAGATTTAATTGTAAATGGATTGATTTTTTTTGAAATTAACAAAATAAATTGTCTACTATTCAAAAAAGTGGTCAATTAAATTAAATCTACAAACAACCTAATGAATTAAGATTAAATAAAATAAAGCCGATGATAGATATTTTCAAAACTCATGTCAAATGGATAAAATTATGACCATGTGTTGAACTCATGTCCACATGTGTTAGGTACAAAAATGAGAGCTTGAATGATTGGATGACTTAGACAATATGCAACTAAATTGACACTTCTCTTCTTATGTTTGATGTTCATATGGAACTACTAAAGATAAGATAATCATTTTTAATGCCACTCTTGTTGCAACTTGTTTTGAGTTTACAATAACTGAAGTGGATTTTGATATGTGTGGATCACAATATCCTTTCCCAAGATATAATTATTCCAATTCTTAAATTATTAAATAATAACATAAAGCTCATGATCATATGTTGGGTACTTTATTATCGATGTAGTGAACGTTTCATTTTGGTATGAAACTAGATGCCCATGTTGAGTGAGGACTGCTCTAAGTGAAAATTTATAGGCATTTGTATCAATCTCAAATGGGTGTCAAAGGTCTGGTAAAAAAATTACTGATGTGGAATAAAGTTTACATTTCATTTCTTTGAATACTTTTTGTTGTATAGATTTCTAGATGAATTTTTATTTAGTGCCACTTTGGTAACTTTTTTCAAAGCCCAAGTCACATGAGAAAAACCAAGAAAAATTCTCCTATAGAAATTTTCCAAACCCAATAAACTACATACTTATATGAGATTCTTTGGTTATGATCTTTCTTGATTGACTTGAATTTTGGTTAGGGCCACATGTACTCCTTGCACATCTACTATGAAACCCATATATTGTATATCTAGATAGAAAATGAATATTTATCTATGTTTGCATATAACTTATATTTTTTCAAAGTGTCAATCACTTTATCTATATGGTGCATATGTTCATCCCATGTTTTATTGAAGATCATGATGTCATCAAGGTAGAATACAACAAATGAAGTAGTGAATGGCCTAAAAATGGCATTCATCATTTACAAGAATTCGTTTAGTGCAGTGGTTAAGCAAAAGGGCATGACTAACCATTTAAACAAAATTTATTTATCCTTGAAGGTTGTATTCCATACATTTGTAGGCACAACATGAATTTGATGATACCTAGACTTAAGATAAATTTTAGTGAAGTATTTTGCACTACAGAGGTGGTCTAGTAGGTCCTTAATCTTTAGAAGAAGATAAAGGTTCTTCATTGTGATCTTGTTGAGATCTCTTAAATTAATGTACAACCTCCATGTGCCATATTTATTTTGTGCAATAACAATTGGGCTACCACAAGGTGATGAGCTAGGTTTGGTATGTCCTTTATACATAAGTTCATGGATTTACCACTTGATTTCTTCATTACTTAGAAATGATATGTGGTATAAAGAAGCAATAGGCAGAGGTAATCCATAAATCAAATCAATAGTGTGCTTCACCACATAGTGACTAGGCACTTCCTTTGATATCTAGAATAAATCCTTATATTCTTCCAACTTGAGCTACAACTATGTGGCTTTTGTTATTATTGCTAAAGGAACCGCAATATGAATTGGTGTCACTAGGAATTTCTTATGTTTAGATCTTACCATTAATAACATGTTTTTTTATTATATGTGACTATATTCTTACATTATTTGGTGTTAATAAGTGATAGTTTAGGGACTAATTCTAATATGTGGTATTTATTATCACCAACATTCCTGGGATTTGCCTCATAGATTGCATGTCTATGGTAAAGATATGGTTGACCAAGTAAAACATAATATACCTATAATGGAATGACATCACAAAGAATTGTATCTTGAAAAGGTTTGAAGTTACACACTATTTGGCAATGTTAAGTGATGTGTTTATTAGATGCCACACTAAACCATCTAATGGAGTATGGTTGATGGTGAGGTATCATTAGAAAGTTAAATCTAAGAACTACTTCATGAGAAATAATAGTTTTATGACTCATATCATCAACAAGGAAGTGTACTAGTTTAGCATGGATCCACACTTGAGAATGGAAAAACATTTTTTACTCCTCTATTTCCATAGGGGTAGTATGGAAGTTTATGGTACCTTTCTCCAATGATTTTTTATTCGTATCTATTGCTTCAACTTGTGCAAGTAGAGTCTTCCTAGAATGACATTATTGATTAGAATGACCATTGGAGTTATGAACTGAAGATTACTTTCCAATCTTGGATTACTTCATATGATGAATTAACATTTGTTTCTTCTTATATGGAGGGTGTTTGGAGATATTCCTTACTTGGAATTATACTTGGAATATTTAGACTATTGTTTGGTTTAAAACTTTGAATCTTCTATCTTAGTCTTGGTTTTGTAATTTATTTCAACGTGCAAGAAAAATTGTAGGGTTATTTGATTGAATAGATATATAAGATTTCCATTTATGATAGGATATAATATCTCAAGCCTAACTTATATTTCAAAATAATATTTTTCTCTAAATTGTGAATCCCAAGTTTATAAACTAAAGTATGGAAAATATTTGTGTATTGATATACAAATTGTACCTTACTCTAGCACAACTAAGATAATTTGATTTATTGGTCATCATAGTTTCTAACAAAATAATAGGTTTCTCTGAGTGTTTCTATGAAACCATTCCATTTGTCTATAGATGTGACTAAATTGACTTCATCTTCATGATTTTCATGTGAAGTGTAATATTTTTCCCACCATTTCTTTATTGATAAATAAACATTCAAAATAATGAATGTAATATTTTCTTTGTGATATAATTGATTAAGCATGTAGTTTTAAAAGATAAGATTAAACTAATTATCTAACGTAACTACATCTGTTTTGACTTTAAACATAGGTATGTATATATTGAATTATATATTGTAAATCATTTTTCCAAAAAAATGATAGGAATGAGAGGTATTATAAGGGGTCTGTTGCTTGATAAGTAATGAGAAGTTATTAATGATGTTTGATCATTCACATAGATGATGTTCTTCAAATTAATCTTGTTATCTTTGCAATTCACCTTTATCATATTTTTATAACATTTTTTAAGTAGGTGTCATCGAATATTTATCTCCTATTTAAAAACATGAAGGAAGGTATGATGAAGGGTCACAAGTCTCGATCCCTAACTTATTTTATTTGGAGTTTGTATGAGTGGGCATCTAAACAATGACAAAGTTAAAATACAACACAATACCACTTCAAAATGATATGAAGTGTGTATGATCTAATACCACTGATATGAGGTATAGGATAAGAACCAATGCACAACCTACTTAAACTAATTTAAAAGGTTATAAATGGAAGATAATTTATGAACGACAGAGAATATGAAAGTGTAATAAGTTTAAATAACAAGGAAATAAAGAAAGAGATGACAACCAATGTTGAACTATAATAACAAAGTTGTATTATGCTAAGTATGTATAATATTAGAGAGATTATGTGTATGGTGTCTATGTACTTAATAACTTCATTCTTATATGTTTTTGTTACTATCCTACAATGAATATAAGTTTACATTATTATACAATGAGAGAAGATAAAACGTCAGTTTCACCTTTAAAACATTTGGTAACAACCACTTGAAGAATACATTGACATCATTAGCTAGCATTACTGATGAGTTATGAACTATAGTAATGACATTTTAGGATTTATGAAAGAATGTAGGAATGGAATTGGATTGAATAAATTGACATGTAGGTGTGAAACCTATTTCATGAGTTAATGATGTTAGCATAAGTTTAGATGTGAAACAATAGAAATGTCCAATATGATCTAGTGACCTAGATCATCCTAGATCAATTAAAATGAAATTTAAAGTTATTTAAAAATAAATAAAAAATAAACATAAAATAAAATCATTAAAATATGAATTTGGTTTTTTAAGCTTTTGTGAAAGTATAAATAGTTTTATAATTTTATTATATAAATATTAATGGATTTATATGCTCCAAACTTACACAAAAATAAATACTATACAACTTACACTTTAATATTATTTTTTATGAATAAATTAATTTATTTAATTTCAACATGTTATTGTAAATAAATTAATATTTTAATTTAAATTTAATTATAATTGAGATTAACTATACAATGTATACTTATCATATTCATGCAGTAATAATTAAGATACTATCAATTGATATTTTTTAGTGCAAACCAAACGACCCTCTTAAGACCTATCATAGCCACTATGGGCATGCCAACCTATAAACTAAGTTTTATCCAGCAATTAAAACTTCTAGTGGGAAATACAAATCTTACATTAAAAACTCATCCTTATTTATAGATAAAATCAAGGATATGCATTTGAATGAACAAAAATATATTGTTGATTTTGGATTTTGTCTCGATTTTTGTGATGATTCCCATTGAAGAGGCCATCAAGGTTATAAAAGATCTAAAAAAAGGAAGTTGGTTGGATTCTGCCTTAAAAAAATAAAAATTAGATTTCAAGAAAATATTTATGAGCAAACTTATGGTGTGGCTATGGGTTCTCCCTTTCACGAATAGTGGCCAATTATTTTCTTGGAAGATTTTGAACAAAAAATGATCTATTTGGCCCAAGTGCCATCCAATTGGTTGGTGAGGTTTATTTATGACACCTTTGCAATTTGAGCCCATGGAAAGGAAGAGCTCAAAAAAATTGTCAAACATATAAACAACTAGTTTGACTCCATTAAATTTACAATGGGAATAAAATAAAATGAGTCTTTCCATTTTTGGATACTATGGTGATAAAAAATAATGATGTCTATTTGACCCATAAAGTTTATATAAACAAAACACATACATAGTAGTATCTACATGCAAATTCTTAGCACCACTCATGATAGAAAATAGGGTTTCTAAACACTTTGATTATTAGCGCCATAAGGATCTCTGATAAATATCACATTGAACAAGAAAAGGATCATTAATGCTAGCCTTTTATTAGCAATGTATACACCACCTTGAAAATCAATAAGGCTTTCACCAAATTAGGGAGGCAATAATTGAGAACTCAAGATTCTATCAATGATAATAAAATAGAAGAACAAAAGGTTTTTCTACCCTATGTATAAAGTGTTACTAATAAGATTTCCAAACATATGAGGAAAAATAACATTAACATTATCTTCTCACCTTCGAATAACATTAAAAAAATATGAAGATTAGTAAAATATCTCATTGACCTAAGATCACATAAAAGTGTTTATCAAATTCCTTGTGCTTGTAGGAAATCATATATTGGTGAAACTAGGAGATCAATTAATAAAAGGATTAAATAACATAGTGAGGACCTACGATATAATATATTTCATAAGTTAACATTGGAGGAACATTATCATAGTAAAAAACATCCATTAAAATTGAAGACATGAAAATCATGGACAAAGTTGATAATTGGTCCAAAATGAGAATATGAGAGGTCATCAAAATAGTAAAAAACCCAAACTACCTTAATCATAATGATGGTTTGATAATCAGTCAAACTTAGTTGCCCTTATTTGTAAAATATTTTTTTATATTTTGGTTTATCCCATAGGAGGCTGAATTTCTAATTGATTGCATGTTGGATTTATGACAAGGAAGTCAATGAGGTTAGCTTTTTCAACATTGTTTTTTGTATTTATGCATTAAAGACTTGGATATTCTTCTTGGCATCATTCTTGTCCTAATGAGCCTAAGAGGAAGCTCAAAATTTTGACGCCAAGATGAAACACACCGTAGCCATTCCAATACAAGATGTCAATAATTAAGATATAATTTTTTTGGTTTAAAAAAAGATATTTTAACCTTTAATGTAATTCATAATAATTTATAAGTAAAAAATGTAAAGATAATAAATTATTATTCATTCTTTTATTGACTTAAATATGCTCATGTGGGATTTATTTCATATTATTTAATATGTTTCTACACATTCATCTACGTATAATTGAATGTTTCAAATTTGGAATTATTGAATTATTTTTAATGAAATTTAATATTTACATAATATATATGAATTTTATACAACTCTTACATCCATATTGTGTTCATCATGGTCCATGACGAAGATTACTGATGTGGTCCCAAAATTTATTAGGATCATTTATATAGTCTTAATACAATTTTCGTATACAATATAAAAATTAGGTCAACATGTTTATCCTTTCCCACCTTTTTTGTTCCTAGTCATTGGAGGTTTGTTTGTGCATGTCAATTTTATATAAGTTTAAATTTGTCCATTTATAAATAGATAATTGATTTAGATTATTTAATTTTAGACACATTTTAAGAAATCATTTATATAATTTAAGAGAGATTTATTTTCAATGCTATTGTTGTGAATTTTATTTTTATTGACTTGTGATTTTTTGTACATATTTAAGGGATTATAAAATTATAAAGGAAATTGTTAACTATATCCATGTAGATCACATTTGAAACTCTCACCAATTTAAATTTCATGCCTGAATTATTCAAAGTAAGCCTACTTTCAAAGATTCATATGCCGAAGTGTTTTTTTGAAGAAATATAATGACATATTGTAAGCAAGCTAACAAAATGCATGTTATTTTCATATATTTTATGCATTGTCCAAGAATATTCATATGGTATTGATACTAACTAGGACCATTTATATAGTTTTGGAACTACTTCATTTTAGGTACTGAACTAGTTTGTGATGGGTTTGCAAAGTTGAAGATTCATCTTATTAGTTTAAAATATGATGTTGACATGATTGGAAATGAATTTAACAAAAATGTTTACTAGAGAAATAAATTTCATAATTAAAAGCCCCTTATCTCATTTATTTGATTGTGCAATGAATTAGGCATTATTCTCTATATTTTACATGTTTTATCATACTTAATATGAAGTATATATATATATATATATATATATATATATATATATATATATATATATATATATATATATATATATATATATATATATATATTAGTGAATCTAAACTATCTTACACCTTATTATAGAGTTTATTATTTCAATGAATCAAATTTGTTGATGATCCTACATATAAATTTACAAGATCACAATAAGAATCTACAATCTCAAAATAAAATTCTAGAATGAAAAAAACTAATAACACTTGGGATAAATTGATCCTTTATTTCTTCCCCCAAAATGATTGTTATGACTCCTTATTTATAATATCTAAAATTAGGGTCAACCATTAAACCAAACATTAATTTAATCCTTATGTCTTAGTATAATGGAATATTTATTATGTGTCACATTTTTACAATCCCATAATCTCCATACATATCACAATATCATATGCCTTGGTTTATAATATTTCAACTCATTATTAAAATTCCACCTTATTAATACTTTTCCCTTAAAACTGTAAAATGAAGTAATTATGTATCAATTTGGATGGAATGCCACCTTATTAAGTTTGGGATTCTATAGACACTCCATTTTTATCAATTCCATGTCAAAATTGAAAAAAAAAAAAAAACTTCCCATAATTACACATAATCTGGTCCAAAATATTCTATTCATCCAATATACATATCTAATATAGGTAAGACAATTCACCATATTAAATTTGTTCAATTATCACTCTGGTTAATTTCTCTAGTCAAATTATCACTCGTCAATTTATCACTCTAGTCAATTTATCTATTTAATTATCATTTTGGTCAATTCACTAATTCCCCTTTGTTGATCAATTAATGCAATTAATTCTCTCTTCTCCAAGTCATTCTTCTAAATTTTATTTCTATTAAAAATATAATTATAATTTCCTTTCATTTAATTAATTCTTATTTTCCTCCAAGGGGGCATATTTATTCAAGAAATGAACTTGAGATTCTTTGGAATATGCTTTAGTAAGCTAAACCAAATTGATAATGTGAACTAATATACAATATTATTCTCCACCCTTCATCTTGGAGACAAGATGAAGGGATCTTAATGAGTCTTCATGGGATATTTTAGGAGCATTCTCAACCCTTCATATTAGAAACAATATGAAGGGCCCATATTGGTTATCCATGTTCCTTATTGGAAATGATTCTCCTCCCTTCATCTTGGAAACAAGATGAAGGATCTAAATGAACTCTCACAAATATATTAAAAGGATAATTCTCCACCCTTCATATTGGAAACATGATGAAAGGCTTATATTAATTCTCATTTGATATTTTTAAATATCATCCTAAACCCTTTATATTGAGTAAGATGAAGGGCTCACATAGTGATCCATATGCTGATCTATGTGCATTATTGAGGACTCTTTTACAACTTTTCATCTTGATTTCAAGATTAATGGTCCTCAGTGATCCTAGATTATTATAAATATACCTCATTACATTGTAATTAAAGATGTTCATTATATGCAATGGAGTGTTGAACATTTCTCAAATCCCCTTATGCATCACCTTTTTGAATTCGTCACCAAATTTAACAAGGTCCATAGCTTCAATGGATATATCTCAACACAATTAACATTGACAAAGATAATTTGATACTACATTTGAATTGAATCCCATGCAAAGACATTTATAATGGAGGTTTTCATTATTTTGATTTGAATCTTATGTATTATTATCCAATCTTTTTATGATGATGAGGTCTTAAGCTCAAGTATATTTCATTTATTTTATGTTTTTAAATTACTAAAACTAACTTGATGAAAATATAGCTTATGAATATTCCTAACCACACATATGGGATTTTTGGTGGGACTAGTAACCCATACCTTTCTTTTGAACCTATTTAGAAACCTTACTTTGAAGAATATATAATTATTTTGTATCTTTTATGTTAATAGTTTCCACCATTTTTTGTTTTCTGCATTGTTGGGAATTGGTTCATGAAAATGATGATAATGTTATAGTTTTTCTTCTAATCAATGAAATCACTCAGTAATCAATGAAATCATCACTGTCTTATATTATCTATTCTCTATTCCCTATGTAGGTTTAAAAAATTTGCAAAATCATTCAACTATTAGCAAAAATGACACATATATCAGTGAAATCCATTGCTTATTAGCAAAATCATCCATGGAATTACTTTTTGCATATCAATGAATTGGTCGCCATTTCAGTGAAATTGACATTATTATCGGTGAAATAGACATTATTAGTGGCAAAATCATTTATGTTCCTTATTTACTATCTGTAAGGAATTTTATTATCAATGAATTTATTGGTATATTAGTAAAATTATTAAGGTAATTAGTGAAATTGTTCAAATATTAGCAAAATTATCTAAACATTTCATTGTTAAGTTTATTGCTTATTAGAAAAATGGTTTGATTATCAATGAAATTGTTCTATTACTAACGAAATTGTTAATGCTAATCAGTGAAATCATTTTTGTCTACAATTTTATATGTTATATTATATGTTCCTATAGGTTTTATAAAATTGATGAAATCATTACTTCTAAACAACCAATTTGTTTCTGTGTCAAAATCTAAGAGTGAAAAAACATAGAAAATCAAACTCCTTCTCTTGTCTAAGACCCAGGAAGAAAAAATACTCATATTGTTTTCTTGAAGTTTCCAAAAAATGTGTTGTGATCTATTTAGATAATTACATTTTCTACTCACATTTCAATGTGGTGCTTTAAAATAAATTCACATTTTTGTTTTGGTTTATAAGAAAACTTGCTGATTTTTTCAATCTTTTTCATTGTGTATAATTTTTCTTGTTGTTTCTTGTTACTTGAGTATCTTATGAGGATATTATGTGTGTATTCTCTCCCCTTTTGAGTAACTTAAAAATGTAAAATTCCTATTTGTTTTAAATCTTAAATATTTTCCTATTATGCTCTTTGCTCACCCTTAATGGGAGTTGTATGAATCTGAATGGAAATATCTTCCTTTTTTTTGGTTTTGCATTTGGGGTGTCATTATTTTCTCATGAGTTATTAGGGTTTGTTGACTGGGAAATCATTACCCAACATTATACCAACCCTGTTATCTAATGGGGTATACAAATTGGGTTACACCAATGTTAGTTTAGTTGGTGGTTCCTCAGATCCTGATTGCACCGATAACACTTCACTAAGACCCTTACAGCTAAAGTGATCGCAAAGGGACTAGATCATTTGGTGAATGTCCCAAAAAATTTATTATCCCATTGACATATTATTCTAAATCAGCCATATAGTGAAAAGTATATTGGAACCATCTATAAATCCCATGGAAACTTTAGCTTAAGACCTTTTAGCCACAAAGCATTCATTGACATAGGGTTTTAAAATTAACTACACATGAAGATATATTTTACATACAAACATTTTAAGATAAAGGTGGGATTAAAACACCACTAATAACTACAATAATATCTTTAAATAATCTTAAATTGTATCCTCTCTCAAGTCAAGTATATTAAAAGACTAGATGAATGTGGAGTAATCTCATGTCAGTCACTAAAATAAGGTCATCAAATTGAGTGTTTGGTTAATTTATTATGGTGTAAAAAAATTTCATAATTTACATACACCTACATAAAGATGAATTAATCTATCCATGTTCTTGGGAAAAAATTATTCCTTTCTACATCCAAAATTATTCAAATACACACGGTTCATATGTTCTTTATGTGAAATTGTACCGTTACTCTGTCCACATTCCAAATCCAAATAATTCCTTTCTAAACATTATGTGAAAATTTTATCTCAAATCATATCTCTCTTATCTAAAATCATACCTTTATACTTTTTGCATGAATTTGAACCTATTCTAGTCATTTTCCTAATTCCTAATTCTAAAGTCATTTTTTTTGGGCCCCCTTTTGTACCAATTATGTGGACCACACCAAATGGACCTATCTCAATGTGAGGTAATATTTAGTTTAATTTATCCCTTTTGTACTTTTAACACTAGATAAAGGAACCCCTAAGGATCCCGTGCCAACTAGTAGGTAGTTATATGGTGCTGACCTTCAAAGGACATCCCTGCTAGAACTTGTACATGGTAGATCGAGAAGCATGGGTGTTAGAAAAGTGGATCAATTGGGATAGTGACCCATTAGTGACAACTCAACATATAGTGTATGCTTGTCTAACCTAGGTAGCATAGTGGATCTAGCAGACTAGTAAACCCCAATGACATCTCATCACTTAGCACATGCCCATTCAATCTGGCAAGGAGATACATAGTTTATTATATAAGAAGGCTTATTTTTGAAGAATAGGGAGAGGTGACTAAGGTAATGAAGCTCTGGTGAAATAGAGATCCATAATTAGTATTTTATATTCTACATAAAATAGATTATGCATTCGAATTTATATCTTGAGCTCGCTTATGAACCTTTGGGCATGAGTAGCAATAGGGAAGAATATATGCTCCATTTTATATCTTGAACTTTGTATGCTAAAGTATAAAGTTAATAAATAATGTTGTTGAGCTATATTGGTATTAATTCTTGAAGTATAGATAGTTTAGTGTTGCATTTATGACTTAGATTATAATAGCAATGATATAATTCTTTACATGAATGTATTATGATATTGAGGTTTATCCATGGTCATTAACAACATTGTTATGCCATATAGTGACTTTGACCTACCTATAAATAGACAAAGTGTTGAAACCTGAATGTGCCAAGATCGTAAGACCCATGCCTAGAGTGCTACCTAGAAGAATGAACATTTGAACCTAAGCCCTCCCCATGACTTGTTTAGCAATCAAATGACCTCATACTAGCTATTCTCATAGCTTGCACCATTGAGAGTTTGGACTGGTTAGTATGAACTTGCATCTTAAGAACTATACCCTTAAGAATAATTGTGCCTATTAAAATCCCCCTAAATAGTCTAGCATTGATAAGCCACTTGATCTCATCCTACCAATGACTAACCTCTATTAAAACCCATGTTACACTATGTTATGCCTAGCCCAACATGGGACCAGTCCCTTCGTTATTATGTTTTGGGAGAGTGCATAAGGCTTTCACCTTATGTGAAACTGATTCCAACATAGTATTGTGTTAAATGTTATACACCAAACCCTAGTATGATTGTACCTAGCCACATCAAGTCTATAACTAACTTGGTTTGATAGCTAAGCACATGACCAAGTATAAAAGTTATTCTAGCAAACTTTTATACAACATTTTGGTTCTATTACTATTACATGTTGAATTTTATTACCATAATGGTGTAATAGAGTGATGATCTAACTATTTCTTGAGAACATCGATCACTGGCTAGAGAAAGTGGAAGATAGTTTTGTGCAGAAGCATCCCATATGCAAAAGACAAGAGCTAATAAAATGGGTCAAATCCAACTTTTATGATGCTTTGTATGAGGTGTGATTTCCAAGAGTTACTTGAGCATGTGTATCGATGGTTAATTGCCTACACTATTAATATAAGGTGAAGCTATAACTAATGAATCGAGTGGACCACTAAGTGAATACAGAGGTTAAAGAGACCGAGTGAAGTTTGGATGCATGTTGTGGATAAGTGGTGGAGTGGCATGTTGAAAAACTACATATTGGAGTTTGCAGTGTCAAACTTCTCATGCCTAGAAGAATAAGAGTATAGGTTTCTTTTTGAACCAAGGGGAACATTCATAAGAGGGATTAACACTAAAGTGAAGAATATTCTAGTGGATTATGGTATAGAAACTATAAAAATGAAAGGCTAAAATCCTTGCATGTATGAGCAAGCACAGAAGGTGAGAATGGGAAGTTTAGGTGAAGTATGATGGAAGAAGACCAAAAACTTGACACTTGAGAGATCTGGAGGCTAAACTATAGTAAGTGAAAGCATAGACTAATGGATGATCTAAAACATAGAAGTGTTGAGAGGACCTGCAACAAGTGAGAAGGGCATGGGGAATGATCCTTTGAATTAAAACAACATGAAGAGAAAGAGGAAGAAACAAAAGATTGAGCTTAGTAATTGGGTGTAGGATGTATTGGGTTCCTACAAGATGTGATGACTAAGGATGCACTAGAAACACCTACCCCCTTTGAACTTGAATTGCAATCCAATGCACTAAATTCTCCACCAAAAGATAGAAGAATGATAATTGAAGCTATTATTGACATTTAATTTGATAAGATTCAACATTTGGATAAAGAGTTTGTGACTAAGTTATTCCCTATAAGGAATTGAGTGAAGATACGGTGAACCTAGAAAGTGCCAACTTAAGAATCATTAACACAGGTACAAGCATTCTTGTGTAGAGGTTGTCATCTACATCAATTGGGAAATAAATTGTAAGAAGTGGCATGATGCCACAAGTAAGTGGTATTACACTAATAATTTTGATAGTGCAACTAAAAATGATAGGGTCAATGCCCCAAATTATAATTAGAGTCATTGGAGGGCCACCTCCAACACAAGCATGGAGGATAAGTGCCTCAAAACCCAAAATCACCCCTTTAATAAGTTACTACAAGATGGTGATGCACTTTCTCAAGTATCATAGTGTAGAGAATATTGTGGAGCATGTGATTAAATGTGAGCTACAATGGCATGCTCAAAACATCACTCAATCCAAGTGTAAGGTAACCTAGTTCATGACCACCTTGATAGATCACGCCCATACCTGGTATTAGAAATTTGATCCAAACTAGGTTATGGTTGACTATAATATGTTAAAGGATCCCTTCCTAAAAGAGTTTTATATCCCTAAGTTTGAGTAGTAGAGCATCATGGTACTTAAAGAAATTAGCCAGGGGTTATCCAAGAGTGTGCAATTATATGATGCATGTTTCAAAACTCTCCTTTCTAAGCTTATGCATGACATTCACCCCTCCCAAAATTTTCAATGGTTTTTTGGAGGCCTACTAGTACCCTTCAAGTGAGCTTTATCTATGAAGACCTTCATATATCCCCATAAAGTGCTTGAATTAGTGCTCCAAGTTGAGGTAGTAGGCAATGATAAGACCAAGATCAACCCATTCATGGAGGCATAGATCATGTCAATGACCTCCTAGCTATATAAATTGACTATTGGTTTGACATATGACACTCACAATGGGTTATGGTGCACCGCTTGTGAGATGGAGGGGTATAACAAGAATAATTGCTTGTGAATAAATGTTCATGACCTACTCCTTAACTATGAAGTTTATCATGTGAATAAATGTTCATGACCTACTCCTTAACTATGAAGTTTATCATAGGTGAGGTAGGTGCATGACTCATCAAAACTATCCCCTGTTGTAGAGTGCTATTCAAGTGAACACTAACATTTATTATAAAATATGCCATGCTTATACATAATCAGTAGTAGACTACCAAGTCATACACAAAAACGGTCCCAACAACCAACTCACACATAAATGACCCTGCCGGTACACCAAGATGCACCAACCTAAAACATGGAAAGAGGCATGAGGTAGGTGACACCATCAACTAGAAGTTAGGTGATTCAAGGAAATGAGGGGTATGACCAACACAACATGGGTTATGGGAACCAATGAGGTATACATGAAGCTTTTAGCTCCACAAACTAACACAACCAATGAGGTATACATGAATGAGGAGGAGGACGTGGTGGAGGAATATTCACACCATGATCATGTTATAAGTGTAGGTTGATTGAGTATTATCAGTGTGACTATCCCATGCACCCAACATGTGAGTATTGTTGAGAACCACATGTAGTCGAGGAATACCCAAAGTTATACCAAAAAAATGAATCAAGGTTGGACAAACAAAGGTGTCACAATGGTTAGGTGCAAATCCAAAGAATAAAGGTCAGCTCCCAAACCATAATAGACTCAAAAGGAGCCAATTAAAATTTAGGCCACAACTCAAAGTAGGTTCACCGCTCAACTGACCCCTGGTACCAACCCAAGAACTACATTTAGAGTATGGAGAATCAAGCTACACTAAGTGCATAACATGACCTGAGCTAAAATATGTACCCTATCTTGATCTTACATGATAGAAGGATGTCCTAAAATAAAACATTAACATGATATAGAATTTGTAGAGAAAACTCCAATTGGTGAGAGATATAAAGGCACATGCTATTACATCATGTAGAAGATAAGATAACCATGAGGCTAAAGTATAGGAGTTGACCAAGATTTTGTGTCTCCTATATATTGAATGGATGCTACCCCTACTAAAAGATTTGTTATTGAAGCATGCAGGGAATAAACTAGAAGAAGAGGTTATACCTTAAATGATTGAAGTTATTGTGCCACATATGGAATAGGCATGTGAAATAAAGCATACTTAGAATGCAAATTATGACCAATATTTATTGATTGATTCCACTATCAATGCATGGTCAAATTTTTTAAGTACTTGTAGACACGGGCACTGAGGTTAATATTTTGACCAAAACTACCTAGGAGAATATGGGATGGCCACCCTTGAGACCCTCACCTCATATGTTGTTCATGGAAAATAAAACCTGAGTGTAACCTATCAAGATATTTAAGGGAACAATTGTAGATATCATTAGCACCAAGTTCCAAGGTATCTTCAAGGTCATCAAGTTTGGGATATTAGGATAACTATCCAACACTCTTGGGTAGGCCATGGTGTTACATGAATAATGTAGACATGCACTTTAAGAAGTGATACATGACCTTTGAAAATGACAAAGAGAGAGTGTTAATACCATTATCAAGTGACCAAGGGCCCCCATATATGGAGAGTGTTGATCTTGAGGATGAGATCAACCATATTTACAACATCATGGTGTAGGGTGTTTTAAAATCTCAATGCTAGTAACAAGGGCATGCTCAAATGGGAGGATGGACAATCAGCCTCTGATACAACTGATATAGCCTATGAACTATGGATATAAGAGGATTATGAGTTTACTAACTAAATATGACATGTAGTGTACATAGTCAAGCCAAGACCAGCTAAAATAGGACTAGTTAAGATTGTGCGCAATCAAAAGAGATGGGTTCCTCATGCCAAGAAGACCAGTACTCCCAAAATATGAGGTAAGTTATCCTATAGAGATCTATGCCCATGAAATTAAAGCTTTCATCCCCAAGGAAATAGAATAGGTGAATGAGTGTATACCTTGAAGTGCACTACTGCTCATTGGTGGGTAGTGCAAAGACCTAACTTGTCAACTTGGAAATATGTAAAGGAAATAATATGTACTATGTTTGGAAAGAGTAATGAAGACTTAGATATACTCACTTACTAAAGATATTTCAACCTAATCATACATGTACAATTGTGTGAAGAAACTTGGACTATCTATGGTGAGAATGTGCCAAAGGGCCTATGGATGCATGCCTTCTATAAGACTTTGAAAATATGGGCATGAGTGTGGTACATTATAAATGAGATGCATTACTAGACAAGAAACTAGGATATACTCAAGGAGAAGTTTTTTCACACCTCCTTTTGCTCTTAGAACTTATAACTACTAGAGCTACTACAATTCATTCATAGGGTAGTGTCTGAGGACATCACCATCTTAGAAGAGCACCTCAGTGAAAATTTTGGGGAGAAATTACTAGTGTTCTCAACATTCTTTGAAGAGTGGGTGCTCAATAGTGACTCCAGTGAGGAAGATGACAAGACTTAGACAAATCACAATTGGAAGGCTCTAATAAGAAGGCAAACACTTGTGCACCTTATGGATGGCAATACCCAAGATGAAGATGATTTGATGAATCTTTAAATTGAAACAACTGAGGAGACCTAAAAAGTTGAAAACTCTCATTAGGATAAGAATGCGCCCTATCTCACACCACTCAAGACCACTAAAGTAGACATCAGAGTAAGAGGTGAGCAAAAAGTTTTCACTAGAGGCATTTACTAGTCTAAGGTAGAGATGGTTCAAATCATAGACCTCTTGAGGGAATTCTAGGACTTGTTTTCACATAGATATTAGGACATGAAGGGCACACACCCTTCCCTTAGAAAATTTAGCATCAAGATAGTGGATGGAAATAGGTTGGTCAAAAAGTGCCTATATCACATGAATCCCAATCTTTGTGCCAAGGTGAAAATAGAAATTGATGGATTTCTTGCCACTAGCATCATCTACCCTATAAAATAATTTTAATGGGTGAGCTTGATGGTTATTAACATCAATAAGAATGGGTGAATATGGATATGTGTCACCTATAGACTCTTGAATTCCACCTATGTTAATGACCCATTCCTAACCTCATTTATTAGTGAGTTTCAGGGTGGAGTCACAAGCTACAAAATATATACCTTCATTGATGGTTTCTCAAACTACCATTAGGTGCAAATCGAGGAGAGGGATAAGCCCAAAATAACCTTTGTGACTAAATGGGGTTATTTTTATTACAATGTGATGCCCTTTGGACTCAATAATGCACCATCCATATTCCTTAAGGTAGTGAATATTGATTTCAAGTTCTTTATCCATAAGTTCCTCCAAGTTTATCTTAATGATTGGACTGTGTATGATTTAATAAAATACTACTATGAAAATCTATGCCTCATGTTTTAGGTAGTGCAGGAAGCTCTAGATCACATTAAACCTAAAGAATTACATTTTCATGACCTATTTTTTAACATTACTTGGGTACATCATCTACAAGGATGGTTTGCTTATTGATCTTATAAATATAGCCATCATAATTTAGCTCCATACTCCTTCAATGTAGAAAGATGTTTTCACCTTTATAAACCATTATGGATACTACAAGAAGTTTATACAGAGCTATGCAAAGATTTTAGCACCTCTCAAGGAGATCTTGTGTAAAGATGGCCTGTTCTATTGGGGTGAGGCACAAGAGGAGGTTTCTAAAACCTTGAAGCTAAAGTTGGCTAGTGAGTCAATTATATAATTTCTAGATTAGACTACTCCTTTACATGTCCATGTCAATGCCTCTAGCTCTGCTATTGGTGCCATATTGGTACATATAGGTGAGGGAAAGATGGATCACCCCATCTCCTTCATAAGTAGGGAATTGATGTAGGCAAAGCAAAATTACACCACCATCAAGCGTGAGGTACTAGAAATGGTCTATGCCTTACAAAAATTTAGTAAATATCTACTGGTAACCCCATTTATCTTTTTCACTAATCATGAGGTGCTCAAATACCTCATCAATAAGCCTATTTTACATGGGTGTATATGAAAATGAATTGTTCTATTCTATGAATTTTAGTTCTCAATTGTTGTTAAACTTGGAAAGTAGAACTTGGGGCCAACCCATTTGTCTTGCATCAATTCTTGTGATGCAGTGGTGCCAGTTAAGGACAACATGATATATGTTCATCTATATAGAGTCCAACGCATCCCTAAAGATCTAGTGGATTTTTTTGCTTTCCTAACATCTAGGTTTGTACCTTAGACCTTGTCAACTAAGGAGAAGAAATAACTTGTGATTTATGCCACCCCTTTCCAACTCATTGAGGGGGAGATATACCAATTAAGTAGGGATGAAGTCTTGTGATAGTGTGTTTTGGAACATACATAGGACTCCATCCTATAGGAATCACATAAAGGGATCATTGTGGCCATTGTGTAGGAGATGCAATGGTGTGTAAGGTATTTCACTCAGGATTATGGTGGCCAAGCCTATTTCAAGACATAAAAGAGTATGCTAAGGCATGTGACATATGCCAGTGCCCTAGAAATCATAACCATCAAGATGAGATGCCTCTCATCCCCATTTTTGCCTAGGCACAATTTGAAAAATGGTCCATTCACTTTTTTGGGCCAATCACTCCCACATCATGGTGTATAGGTGCATGATATATTTTAGTGGCCACTGACTACTTCACCAAGTGGGCTGAAGTTGCACCAAAAAAATAATTTATTGCCACAATATACATGTGCTTTCATATGAGAGAAAATCATAAGATGGTATGGGTTCCCATTAAGTCTGACTAGTGATAGGGGGACTCATTTCATCAATGAGATGGTGTGCATCCTTCTGAATAAACACATGATGGTGCACCATAAAACCACCCCTATCATCCCTAGGACAATAGTATAGTTGAAGCATTCAACAAGATCTTGGAAATGTGCCTGATAAATATTGCAATGTTGGTCTTAGGGATTGGGATTATCATGTGTCGATGGTACTATGGGCATACCACACGACATATAAGTGCTTGAACAAGGTTACACCATTTTAACTAGTGTTTGGTGTTGAAGCATTTCTACCCATGGAATTCATGGTGCCCTCCTTATTCATTACATGGATTGGTCACTTAACCAAGAATGTTTAAACACAAGGTTGGAAGACTTGAAGCACTTAGATAAGAAGCACACCCAAGCCAAGTGGATGCAATAGATTAAGAAGGTGAGATAAAAGCACTGGCATGATAAGCATATCAAGCATAAGGAGCTGACTGAAGGAGCACTGATGTTGCTCTATGATTTCAAGTACTTCAAGAACCTAGGCAAATTACAAATTTGGTGGAAGGGGCCATATACCAACCACCACATATTGTAGATAAGTGCATGAAAGTTGCACATGTTGACCATTAAAATACTCCCTAAGCATTTCAATTATAATAAATTGAAGCCATATAGGTATTATGATGGCACTTATGCCATGAAAACAACAACTTCTTGGTCAAAATTTAGTTGGGAGTAAGCTGACCATGATACCATTTGGCACAAGCCAAACCATTATTTTATTTGTTTTATTTATCTCATGTATAGTGTACAAAGGTAGTGAGTGGTATGTAATAGTTGTAAGAACATATCTATTAGTAATTAACATATGATTCTAAGCAAATGAGTTGAGCATGTGTGCCTTCTCATTGCATGAGGATAGACATATAAGTGGTAGGCACCCAAAGATTACCAAGCACAAGAATAAGTAAAAGATACATGTGCACAAGATGAATAGTGTAGGGAACTTGGAGGCCTAAGAATCAACCACTTTGGTACTACCTTTATACCAAAGTTGAAAGAGGTCACATCCATTGTTGTGATGCTAGAGACCTAAGAGGTAAGTGAATACATTCAACATGTTTGAACTAAAGGTAGATAATGAAGGCACACTCTAAAAGTGCATAAGAGAATCATAAGAGAAAAAAATCACTGGAGGGTCAATATAAGGGATTTGTATGGGCTAGGATAGGATAAGGCAAGATAATGCATAAGAAATCGACCAAGGTAGAGAATCATGATTTGAATAGGAATGAATATAAAGGAAAAAGTGGAATCAAGGAGGCTAAATCACATGCATGTGAGGTGCTACACCCAAGTTACCACAAGATAAGGCAAAGGTCACACCAAGTATACACACATAGAAGGAGAATGTCTAAAATAGCTGGCATCCACCTAGAAATAAGCAAGAAGTGATTATTTGAACCAAATGTCACTTCACCAAAAAATCCATTAGGATAATTCAATGAGGTGGTGATGGTGGTAAAAAGATATGCATTTAATGCATATAAGATAAGATATTTTTGAGGATTTCCTAGATTTTTTCATTTTCTAAGAAATTAAGGTGCCTACACCATTAAACTTACATTAATGATAGTAGATGAGAATGAATGCTATAAAATAGCAAGTGGAAAATTGGCTTAGGTTAAAAAAATTAAACTAACTTTGAATTAGAGAAAACCTAAGAAAGTACCAAATAGCTGAAGAGGAAGAACCTTGCTATAGTAAAAACTTGAGCAATTTAGACAATTAGAATAGATGAAAACATATTGAGAAAGATTACATTTATAACAAGACCTAATTGAAGACTTAGAGAGAGAGATTGGTGAAAAAAATTTAGTTAGAATGAATATCTATCACTCAGGCTACTATTAACAACCAAGAAGCTTAGATTTGAATGTACAATTGTAGATCTCATGACTACAAAAGTGCTAACCACTATTAGAGGCATTGATAAGCCACATATTCCTAGATTAAACACAAGTTTGATTCAATATGGTAAAGAAGAAAAAGGTAGTAAGCTCCACATAGGCATAGTAGGAGCCTAAATGGGTGAAAATCATAGAGGAGACGATGACCACAAAGACCAAGGTGTAACTGATCAAGCATCACTGAGGTAGACATTGAGGCATTAAAAAAGATGTCGTACCTATATATATATATATATATATATATATATATATATATATAGTTTCCCTTAGTGGTTCAGGTAGGGGAAAGTTAGCTATCATTTTCACCTAATTTCTAACTCAAAGAATACAACCATCGGATGTTAAATCACTTCCAAGACTTGGAATAGGACTAGATGGTAGACACAACATGTAAGACACTAGAAGGTGATGTCTTGTTTGATGTCTCAATTTGAAACAAGTTAAAAGTTTCTAGCCTAGCTCAAATCTATGAGTTTCCCTACTTTAGGAAGCTATAGTAACTCATCTAGTTTTTAATCTCATGCATTCATGATGATTGCTTATATTTTTCAAGACAATGCATCAAGATATTGTTGTAGTTGATCAAGAAGATAACTAGGCCACTAGATACTAAACTGGACATCTATCAAATGATTGGAAATGTTGAAGAGGTGGAGCTAATTGCTAGGCTCCTCAATTACTTCAAGGGGGTCTTGTGTTCCACATCAACAAGTGTGATGACCCCAAGATGAGGGAAACAAAATGCCTCATAAGTTATAAGTTGTATCCAAGTGGATGGTGGATGGATGTTTCAAAGGTGTACCTCTGCATTACCTATCACATGGTATAGGGCTTAAAATTCAATATCATGAAGTTCCTCATAGAAGAGTTGGTCAAGAATGTGCTAGAGTGCCATAGTTCCAAGTGTACTTACAAGTGTGGGTCTATCCTTATCTTGATCATGATGGAGGAAATCAAGATCTTAAATAGGAGCAAGGATAATATATGGGTGTTCCCAAAATGCCATGAATCTCTAGTGTAAAAGTACAAAGACTACAGCTACCCCACCACCTTCAACCCTAAGTATAAGATGTGCATAATGCACTAGTTCAAAAATTACATAGAATATTTTGGATTGGAGTGGCACATTCCCTAAGGGCTCCCTTAGAGCATGTTTGGGATGACAACTTTCACCATAATGTAGCACTACTATGTGGTGCATTTGACACTGAGGGATAGGAATAAGTCAAGATGGTTTAAGTTCACCTTCATCTTCTTGATAGGATACTTCAAAAATGAATTACAAAGAATCCATAATACACAATAGATGGACATCTCAGTAAAGTAACTGGATGTCAAAAGGTGTAAGTTGAGGCATCAATTCCCTCATGTGGATGAAAAGTCCACTGAGGATAAAGAAGAAGCTTTGAATCATCTAGACATCGATCTCATCCAAAAAGTCACCATCCTTGGCTTCATCCATAGAATATACTATGATACGAAGCCATGAATAATGACTCAAATTTTTAGTAGAGTATTGATTAGAAGGAAGACCCCCCAGTTTAGATCTAGGATGAAGGAACTCTTGCACTAGTTGAAAAGAAGTCTCCAAAGAAAAAGAAAGGGTAGACTTTGTAGGAAATAGAGGAGCAGCTAAGGCTAAAGATCACTTTTTAAATGAGAAGCATATCCTTTGACCTCCACATAAAAGCATGTGTGATTCACATTGAAGACTTACCCTAGCATAAGGAAAAAGAAGAGGATGAAGGCTTCTCCTATGGTAGAAAGGATAATCCTATTTAAGGAAGATGAGGAAGAGGAGTTGGAGGAAGAAGAGAGTTGGAGGGGAACTTACATTATACTCGAGGACAAAGAGTCCTCATCAAGTGAATGGACCCCCTCCCCACCACCTTAGACTAAGATAGAGAAGTGAAGGTGGAGATTAAGGAAACTTGACTTCAATGAAGATGAAATATAGAGGGCGCATGAGCTACAAGAATAAAAGGAAGAAATGACAAAGGTAGAAGTGCCAAAAGACATCATTGAGATAATGGAGGTTGAAGAATAAATAAAAGAGGAGGATCACAAGGTATAGATGGGAGAAGAAAGTAAGGAAGGATAAATATAAAAAGAGCCCATGGAGGCAATACATTTAGGTGCATCAACAGAAGAAGAATTGTAGTGCTAGTGGAAGGACATGATGTTAGGATAAATTAAAACCTAGATCTATCCCCAAATTTTATACAAGAGAAACTAAGAAACAAATTAATTAAACATTTTAAAAATAAACATAAACATACACATAATAGGAGACACCAAATTTAACATGGTTCACCCAAGATGGGCTACATCCACCAAACTTGTGTAGTATATTATTCCTAAAATACAAGGGAGACACAAAATCCTATAACAAACCCTATTACACCTCTCTACCTTTTCCTCCTCCTCTCTATGTATAATATTTCATTTTTTTTCCACACTCATACATCTCAACCATATATCAATACATTTTAGGGTAAAAAACACTTAAACATAACCTCTACCATCATATTTGAAAACCTTTAATTAATGGCCCAGATTGACTACACAATTACAATTTAACAAAGTAATTTTAATAAAAAAATTTCCCCCGTGAAACCCCTCATGCCATCATGGATTTAAATAATGGGATCCAAATTTGACTAAAATAACATCAAAATTTTAACCTTTAATCTTGGAAGACAATCAAGATCTACACCTAACACATGGGCCTGGACCAAGGGCATATTGACATGGTGCTAAGGTTTCACCACAAGCACAAGAAAATGAAGGCCAATGGCATGTCCCAATCTGATATCAATTAGTTAGAGGCCAATGAAATAAGAGCAAGAGAAAATAAGTACAAAACCCAAAATTTATAGAGGAAGGATCGAAAGGAAAAGGCCAAGAAAAAGGAGGAAAAAAGAAATGCCAAGGAAGAGAAGGCTAGGAGAAAGGAAAGAGAGGAATAGGTGACCTAGGAAAAAAGGGATAGGATGTTAAAAAAATGAGAAGATAAAAAGGTTACCATGAGCATATGACCAAGAAAGGAAAGAACTCCAGAGAAATCATTGAGTGCCCCCACCAGAATAGCATAAGAAGCTAAACAATAGGTGTGCCCTAGCTTCAAAGGGATGATTAGATATAAGGAAGGAGATATGGATGCCTTGGAGAAGCAAACAAATAAGGAGATATAGGCCCCATTAGGGCAAGAAGAGAAGAAGGCTGGTGCAATAGAAGTTCATGCTAAAGAATAACTATGAGAAGAAATGGACAAGGGGGAACATGCACTAAAGAACCCTCATGAGAATAATAACATGATGGTGAGTTGAGTGTTAAAGAAAGAGAAGAAGTAGACATGAGGTAAAAGTCTAATAAAGAACCCCAAGTAGAAGAAGAAGAAGAAGAAGGAGAAGAAGGCATTGACACAGATACCAATGATAATGAGGAAGAAGAGCTAGGTGAGGATGAGGAATATGAGCTAGGCAACAAGAAGGGCACAAAAAGAGTTTAAGGAGGATGAGAACTTCTACATGATGGATTGCATACCCCCAAAGAATTCCATGACCCTAATGCACCACTAGGTTTCTTAGGCACTAGATTGCTACATGGATGATCTAAAGGTTGAGTTTATAACAAAAGAAATTTGGAATTCCAAGAATCCAGAGGAAGGGCATGAATACCAACTCCTTAATCCTTGGAACATGAACCTCATGTGCTTATCCAATGCCTTGATCAATATGGCCTCCTTAGTGGTGCACAAGAACATCATCAATGATGTTCATGCATATAGCTACCAGAAGATAGTGAAGAAGATAGAGATAGATCTTAAGGCAATAAAGCTCAAGCTTAAACAACTATTTGAGCACATATAAGAGGCATATCTATTCCTCTTGGATGGTGTGGATATCTTGAAGATGAAGGAAGTTGACCAAGTCTATGTGCTTATGGAGAAGATGCTCCCTATGATAAGGCCAGTGATCAAGGAGAAAATGGACCCCTATGAGGCTTTAAGAGAAGATTTGAATAAAAATATGGATGTGGTGGAAGACCTCTTTGCCAAACTTGAAGATGAAATAGAGGAAGTAGATGCTATATTTTTCAACTTTTCCACCTAGGCAAAAGTCATTGATGTGCACCTTAATAAGGAAAAGGAGGAAAAGGATGCTTTGTTCCAATACTCCTTCATGATGACAAAGATCAAATGCATTCAAGTAATGACAAAGGTTAACTCCTTAAGTTCCCAATTAAAGACCCAGGAGCAAGACCTAGAAGTGCTCTTCTACACCTTTCAAACAAAGTCTAGTGAGAAGGGGGAGATCTCAGATGCTAGGGTGAATTGAGAAAAAAAAAGGATTGAAGCCTTTAGGAGAGAACTAGAAAGCATGGGTGTGCTCACCCTCAAGGCTAACTCAATTGAAGTAGATGGTTTTTTTGAAGAAATTAAGGGTGTTATCTAAGGTTTTGAGAACTTCAAGGAAGAATTAGAGTAGGATGCACCCAATTTTTATGCACTAAAGGTGCTAAAAGACTAGTCCAGGGTGGACTAGAAATTTTGAAAGGGGTAATGTTGGGCCCCCTTTTGTACCAACTATGTGGACCATGCCAACTGGACCTATCTTGATGTGAGGTAATATTTGGTTTGATTGCTCCCTTTTTTTACTTTTGGTGATAAATAGAGGAACCCCTAAGGATCTCATGCTAGTTGAAAAATAGTTGTAAAGTACTAACCTTCAAAGGACATCCCTACTAGAGCTTGTACATGGAGGCTTGAGAAGTGCAGATGTTAAAAGAGTGGATTAGGTGGAATAGTGACCCCCTTGTGATAGCTCAACATACAACATGTTCTTGTCTAACCTAGGCAATGTAGTGGAGTTGATGGACTAGCAAACCCTAGTGACAACTCATCACTTAGCATGCACCCATACAACTTGGTAAGGAGATGCCTATTTGCCTATATAATAACATTTACTTTTGAAGAATAGGGAGAGGTGACTAAGTTAATGAAGCTCTATCAAAGTAGAGAGCCAACATTAGTGTTTTGTAGTCTGCATAAAATAGATTAGGCATTCAAATGTATAGCCTGAGCTTGCCTGTGAGCCTTTGGGCATGAGTAGTTATAGGGAAGATCATATGCTCTATTTTATATCTTGAACTTTGTATACTAAACTGTGAAGTTAATGAATAATGTTGTTGAACCATATTAGTATTGATTCTTGTAGTATAGATATTATAGTGTTACATTTATGAATTATATTATAATAACAATGATATAGTTATTTAAATGAATTTATTTTGAAATGAAGGTTTATCCATGGTTACTAATGGCATCCTTATGCCATATAGTGACTTTGGCCTACCTATAAATAGACAAAGTGTTAGAACCCAAATGTACCAAGACCCTAAGCCTTGCACCTATAGTACCACCTAGAAGAATGAACATTTGAACCCAAGCCCTCCCCATGACTTGTTTAAGTGACTGAATGACCTCATACTAGCTATTCCCATAGCTTTCACCATTGAGATCTCAGACTAGATAGTATGAACTTTCACCTTAAGACTTGTGCCCTTAAGAATCCCTACACCTATTAAACTTCCCCTAAATAGCCTAGTGTCGACATGCTATTTAATCTCATCCCACCAATGACTAACCTCTATTGAAACCCAAGTTGTGCCATGTTGTGACTAGCCCAATACGAGCCTGGTTCCTTTTCTATTATGCTTCAAGTGAGCATATAGGGCTTATGACTTATGTGAAATTGATGCCAGTGTAGTAGTGTGTTAAATGTTGTGCACTAGACCTTAGTATGCTTGTGCCCAACCACATCAAGTCTATAAATGATTTGGTTTGATAGCTAAGCACATGACCAAGTACAAAATTTATTCTTGTGAAAAATTTTACTATATTTTCCAAAATATAGACTTGTTCAAATCAACATTTATAGTCTTAATACCACTTCCTTGTGTTTAAATCAACTCTATTCAAATCTTAAGTTTTCTCATGTCATTTTAAAATGTCATATTTTCCCATTCCCATCTATATCTATTCCAGATTTCATGTCTAATATGATGCATTACACATGAGGCAATATGGCTTATAATGTAGCTTATGATGATAATTGGATTCAAGTTCAAAGTGACCCATTCACATATCAACCCACTTCTCCTCATGATCAAAATTATTCCATAAATTGACATGATATGGAAGTTCACCAACTAGTGTATAAATACATGCCATAGATTTATGATGCATCTAAAACTCAATTTGAACAATAATTTTTTGACAATAGAGATGCAATATTTTTGTGTTTATTATAGATGAGTGCCAAATCTCCTCTTAATTCTTCCCTAGAAAACTTGCATCAAATATCACCACTAGGAAATGCTATCAAAATTACCAAGTGGAATGATGATATACCCTCTTCTAGTCATGATCCTCTAATTTTTCAAATGTCCACAATTCCATAAATGTCTAGGAAAGTGAAGTAGTTACTTGTAGCTTCTCACCTAGTATGGCAACCCAACTACAATAATATGATAAAGTGATTAGTAACTTCGATTCCTTGTTACTTAATCTAGTCGTTGATCCTCCACTTGAACATAAAGGAAAGGATTCATTGGTTGAGCCATTTCCTAATGTTGAGACATTTACTACTCCTAAAAAACATATACCTAAATATTATTTGCAACCAATTATATAAAATCTCCAACAAACATTCCCAAATCCTCACCAAGTTTTTATGAGTCCTACATGTCAAATTTCCTATGATCAAATTAATTCTAAAAATTTATAGATTTTAAATCATCTCTAATAAGTTCCTTTTGAGCCACATAATGTTCCTTCTAATTTACATGTTCCACAACGTAATTATGCTAATGTTCCCTCTAATACACATCAACGAGTGTCTATTTCTCAATAGAAATTCCTTAGTCAATTATAATATATTATTTATATGAAAAAATGTGTTTTCATTCCACCATCTAACCCTAATAAATAATAGTTTATTCCCCCTACACAAAAACATTTATCCATCCCCTCTTCTAATCACAATAAATACCACATTCCACCTAACTAATCAAAACTTGACAATAAAAAGAATAATTCTAATTGGTCAGGGAAAAAAGTTCCCATAAATTTAAAAAACACCCAATTATATTATTAGTTAAATAATCCCCTACCCACTTCCAAAAATACCTTCTTTTCCTAGGAATTGTAGGCTATCAAAGATATAATATCGAGATTACAAATTGGGACTCAAAATCAAACAATACAAGTTGGATTGTATATGTTCATATCCATTTGTTTCAAGTATTTTTGAGATACCATTTCCATCTCATTTTTAGATTCTAAAATTTGAAAAATATAATAGAAAAGGTGACCCAAGAGGTAACCTAAGCCTATTCTTTTTTGTTTACCAAGAGTTCAGATATAAATTCAATTTCCTACTTTGATTGTTCTCATGAAGTTTGGTTGGTCCTATCTTAGATTGGTTTACACCTATATAAAAATGTTATGTTACAACTTTGATGACTTGTCAAATAATTTAATTAAACACTTTTATTATAACATTGAGCATGAATTAACCATGGTTGACATATGTTTTATCAAAAAAAGAGGAGGTGATATCTTTACAACATATCTTCAAAGAGGGCAAATATTAACTAGTAGATATCCATGCACACTTCTTGACATTGAGTTAGAAAATATTTCATGATGAATTTAAACTCAAAATAAGAACATAATCTCATATTATTATGTCCAAACAATTTTATGATGTTATCACTAAGGGTGTTCAAATAGATAAAGTTCTAACTAACAAAAGGATTGATAAAATTCTATTCACAAAGTCAAAATTAGTCTCAAAATCATTTTCCAAATTAGAACTATAATTAGAGCAAAAATTCTCATCTATATCTAGTAAATGTGGAAGATAATCCCAAGCATTTTAATAGTAATAAAAATATGGTGTGAAATAGAGTTATAGAAGCCAAACATGTTCAAACAATACAATATCCACTAGTACAAAAGGCTCCTCAACTACAATAACTTACTTTGAAAAGGAAACCTCCTCCCAAAAATAAATTTAATCAATGACCATTTACTAATTTGGGAGAGCCCATTTAGAATGTCTTTTCTAAGCTACTTGTTACGAATATGATTGGTTGGACAAATACTAGACCCTTTGATGAAAGTCAACCTAAACTAGAATGGTATAGGGATAATGAATACTATGAGTATTATTGGGTCAAAGGGCATGAAATTCATAGATGTGTAAAACATAGGAATATTATCCAAGACATGTTGGAAATAGGATAAATTGAGTTAAATAATGCATCATCTCTAATTCTGGTTAGAATATGGGGATCTATAAGAACCCCATTCTTCAACATAATAAAAATCAACATGCACGGTAACAACATCAACAAAATAATAATTATAAGTAGAATTAGGATTCCAAAAATTATAATGTTAACTACCATGCTACTCCCTATGATTATATTGTAGTGGGACATATGATGATCAATCCCTATTCCCATAGTTCTTGATAATAAAATCCATATATTCTAGGATCAAGTCTCTCTATCTTAGGAGTTCCTCCTTATTATGATCCTCATTCTTGGGTTATTATTCAAGCTCCTATTTATTCTACTTAAAATTTCCATATTTATATTCCTATTCAAAATTATGTTTTTACAACTAGATGTGCTAAAATTACCCTTTAAGGTCTTGTAGTTTCCTCTGTTGATCTTAATCCACCTTCTCATTCTAATCATATTCTAGATCAACCTAAAATCAAGTATGCACTTGTCAAAAATTAGTATGATCTTTTGGATCAAATAAATAAAACACTAACAAAGAATTCCATTTTGGATAGGTTATGTACTTCTTAGCTTCATAAGGATGTCTTATATGAGATTTTGAGTCATTTTCATGTGCCCAGTAATATTACACTAGATAAGTTTTTAGGCATTGGTTAGGAACTTATCTCTAGGTTCACAACTAATATTGATCAAAGTGATATCTCATCTCTTAGATCTTCCAACATGAGTCCTTATATATTGAAGTCACAATTACTGACCACAAAATTAAGTAGGTACTTATAAATAATGGTTCTAGCCTTAATATTGTTTGACTGAATTTAGTCTAACATCTAGGATATATTGCAGTTGATCTCAAGAATGATACCATCACTTTCAAGGGATATGATAATACTAAGTGAAAATCAACATATACAATTTCATTGCTTACGTAGGTTATTTCGGTCGTTCATTTTACATTATTCCATGTCATTGATCTAGAATTCTCATATAATCTCCTTTTTGGTCTTCCATAGATTCATGAGATGCATGAAGTTCCTTATATACTCCATCAATGTATCATGATTCCTCAATCAATAATAAAGGTTAGTATTCCTAGATATTTGTAACCATATCAATACTATAAACATCTATAAGTATAAGGTCATCGATATACCTATTATTCTAGTAATTCTAATACTCCCAAAAAAGAAAACAATTAATATATGATCTACCTCAATCCAATTTTTTAGATCATAATACCCTTATTTATTCTTCTGAAGTACTCTTCCCATCATTAAATTTATTCCATTTAAATATTCATGAAAAGGTCTTAACACGTATATTATGGAAGATGCCTTTCATGTTGACAAATTTCCTAGATCACCTAATTTCCATGGCCAACCCAAAATAAAATGGCACAAGAAGAAGAAAACATCTTGTCCTACAAAACTTATTCTATAGTTATAATAAAAGCATTTATTCAAGAAGATTTGAAGCAAGAAGATGAGCCATGGATATACAATGAAGACGTAGCTCCTTGTTTTTAGAGTAAAAATTACCCTATTCCAAATATAATTATGGCCCATAAAATTTATAAAGGCAATGGATTGGGGATAAAATAACAAGGTCAATTAAACCCTATTATTCTTGCAAAACATTTGAATACACAAGGTCTAGGATACAAATTACCTAGGGTTATCCCTAAACATCCTAAAAGTGGTTCAACCTTTGCATTACATGATGATATTACTAAAAATGACACAAAATCCGATTATAGTATCTATGATGAGATTGGAAACACTAATTTGTTTGATTCCTTATCTATTTTCACCATATCTATTATTCCTACTATTCCCCTTACCCTTTATTATCTTGACCTTATTGATTGAGACCATCAAGATAATGATATTATTCTTGATGAGTTTTCTAATGAAGAAGCAATTTTAGAGTTCATGGGCTTAAGGGATATTTTACTAATAGGTGACCACAACTAGGGATTCATATACACTTTGGATCCTACATCTTACTTTGGGGAGCACACAAATTTACTTGTTCAAAAGAAAAAATGAAACATAAATATCCTTAAGTGAAGACCTTTTTGAGGCACTTTGGATCAGGGAAAATTAAAGATAAAGATGAGTCCTTTGGTTAAAACCTATTCAAGGTGCCACTAGATGGGAAAGTTTGCTCTCCTTCACAAGAAGCCTAGGAGTCCACAATTATAATCCTATTATATATTGGTAAATTAATCCTAAATATCATGAATAATTTGAGTGTATGGTTCTAGATAATCCACATTTAGTAGCTTCTTGGGCATCACCTAAGGGGAATGATTATAATTCATCATACATGGGTCCATCTGAGAGTCCACATTCAGATTTTAATGATCAATCACCTTTTTTTCCTCAAATTTTGGATGATGGTTCCACTCTTCTTGTGGAAGACATTCTATAAGTCAGTATTGGTACATATGATGATCCCAAGATAATCAAGCTTGGTTATCCCTCACTTTAGAGGAACATGAATTGATCATTTCCCTCCTAAAAGAGTTCATTGGTATATTTTCTTGGGATTATTATAATATGCCTAGTCTAGATCCCTCATCAGTATTTCATCATTTTTTTATGCATTTAAATGTTAAACTTGTTAAGCAGAAGATAAGAAATATGCATCCAAATATTTCTCTCCTACTCTAAGTAGAGCTCAAAAAATTGTTTGCAGTAGGTTTAATCAAACCTATTCCCTATGCAAATTGGTTTTTTGACATTGTTCTAATTAGTAAGAAACCAGTTGGCATATGAATCTATACATAAATTTAGATATATAAACAAAGCTTGTCCCAAATTTGACCTTCCATTACCAAATATAGATATGATTGTGGATTCCATAGTATGATATGATATGTTATCACTTATGGATGGTTTCTTTGGCTATAATCAAATTAAGATCGATATAGAAGATCAATCCAAAAAAATTACAACCCCTTAGGGCACATTTTGTTATCAGGTCATGCCAATTGTATTAAAAACTATAGTAGTCACCAATCAATAAGTTATTATTATTATCTTTCATGATCTCATACATGATATTACTGAAGACTATGTTGATAATATTTTGGGAAGATAAAAAACTCATGCAGAGAATATAATAATATTGAAAATAATATTTTAATGAATTCATAATTATAAAGTACATCAATCTTAAAAATTCTATTTTTGGGGTTACATCTAGAAAATTCTTAGGATTCATTGTCTTTTGTAGAGGCATTGAAGTTGATCTAGCTAAATTTCAAGTTATTACTGAGATGCCACCTCCTTCCAATCTAAAGTAACTTCATAGTCTATAGGGTAAGATCCATATTATTAGATTCTTGACTTCTCAAATTCTTAATCATTGTCATCCATTTACACATATGTTAAATAAGGACATTACGTTTTCAATGGAATGTTGAATTCAAAGAGGCTTTTGATCAAATTATTCAATATCTAACAAATCCTCCCATAATTGTTCCACCAATGTCAAGCAAGCCTTTATTACTATACATTTTTGCTATTGCCAATGCCTTAGGGGCACTCCTAGCTTAGCATGCTGATCAAATAAAAGAAAGAGTTGTTTATTATCTAAGTTTTACTTTAGTCGCTTATGAGAAAAATTATACTCCAATAGAAAAAGCATGTCTTTTATTAGTTTTCACTTCCTAGAATCTTAGACATTACATGATAAATAACAAGAAATTATTTATTACCAAAGTGGATCCCTTAAAATATTTATTAGAAAAATTAACTCTAACAGGTCAAATGACCAAATGGATCATATTTCTTAGTGAGTTTTATATGGAACACAAACATTATAAATAAATCAAAGGACAAGTATTAACTGATCAACTGGATAAAGCACCTCTCCAAGATTATGTTCCTATCACAGTGCACTTTCTTGATGAGTCTATTATGACTCTAGTTTAACACAAATAATGGAAGCTCTATTTTGATGGTTCTTTCACATCACATGGTTCAGGATCAAGAATCTTATTCATCATGCCACATGGATATATTTTACCTAAAGATTTTTGCATTGGATTTCCATTCACAAATAATATAACTGAATGTGAGGCTTTGCTTGCTAGACTTTATCTTGTAGTGCAATGGAATATTCAACATTTGAAAGTATATGGTGATTCATAGCTCATTATAAATCAAGTCACTTATCAGTATCAAACAAAAGATGAAAATCTTGTTCCTTATAAAGTTATGGTGGATTCTCTCAAACTTAAATTTGAAGCCATTTAGTTTGAACAATTTCCTAGAGCCAATAACAAGTTAGCTGATGTTATGGCTACCATTGGCTCTATGATTTCATTTTCTAATTTTTTCAAAGCATATTAGTTTATCATTGGACATCTTCTTGTACCAACATATAACTATTCACACTCTGAGATGATATGTGTCATTGCTAGTCCTAATTCCCCTTGGTACACTAACATCTTTCCACCTGATCTATCCCATAACCAAAAAAAATGTTTTATCCAAAAAAATTCTCGTTACTCCATAATTGGAAAATCACTCTATTGTAGGGGCTATGGTGAAACTCTAATTCACTATTTAAATATAAGATAATCTGAATTAGTGCTTGGGGAAGTCCATGAATGGATTTGAGGGTCACACAATAGTAGTATGGTGCTAACTAAGAAATTCATCAATACTAATTATTATTGGCCTACCATTGAAGCATATACATGTACTTATGTAAGGAAATGCTTAGCGTGTCAAAAAAAAGTTGATCTGATTCATACTTCAATACAGGCACTACAACTAGTAATAACTCCTTGGCCATTTTTAACATGGGGGCTTGATCTCATAAATAATATTAACCCCATTTCTTCTGATGGTCACAAATATATCCTTGCTATTAACAAATATTTTACTAAATGGGTAGAGGTAATTCTTATTAATTATATAACCAATAAGCATATTTCTAAGTTCATCTTGAACCACATCATTTACCATTATGGTATCCCTTCCACCCAGTGCCATTTGTTCTGAGTTCCATATCAATAAAAAAAATTCCACTCCTTATTACCCTTATGGTAATGTCCAAGTCGAAGCATCCAACAAATTCCTTATCAAAATCCTCAAAAAGACTAGCAATACATTTGGCTATGATTGGCATCTAAAAATATTCCCATCCTTGTTGGTGTACTATGCCAATGTCTAAACTCTTACTTGTGTAACTCCCTATTCCTTGGTTTATGGATATGAATCCATTTTTACTATTGAGATCAAGCTCCCATCCTTGCCTATTTCACTACAAAAGTCCTTGATGAATAATAATAATGAGTGACTAGATTAGTAGATTTAGATATCTTATATGAGAAAAGGTTAGCCACCTTAAATCATCTCAAGTCTTATCATAATCAAATATGCTAGGGATATAATAAATGAATTATCTCCTGAGAGTTTGAGCTTGGTGATCTTGTTCTCAAATAAAATAAAAATAATATAAATTATGAATGGTAAAATAAATGTAAGTTTGAACTTAATTACGTAGGCCCCCTTTGTTGTTATAATAAGCTATGGGTTTGGTGCATATAGATTAGCTACTCTAGAAGGTGATGAGTTAGATGAGCCAATTAATATTATATATCTTAAGTGATTTCATGCTTAAGGTTGTTTCACTTTTTTCTATAAATTATCCTTCTTGGGGGCATCTCTTTTCCATTCTATCTTCTCTATTAGACCTTGCTTATGAGAATCCTTTCACTATTCCTCATTTCACTTTCTTATTACCACCCTAATCTGATTATGATTATCTAGGTACAATAGGTGAATCATAAAAACATTCAAAAAGAGAATATTTGAATTTTATAATGGTCTATGTCATAATCTATTTTTAGAACAAATGTCATAATGTTAAATATCATAGTGTTCTAGCTTGTATGAATTTTATTGTTCCTTTGAATTCCTATTAAATTCCTAAGCACATTCCTTCATTCACTCTCATTGCATATTCATTTTTTGTTACAAAAGAGGAAGTTGTATCCTATTATAATTCATTTTTGAGTGTGAATCCTTGAAAGTCTCATAAGATACAACCCCTTCATATTCCATGTTCACTATTGAATTCACACACCCATGATCCTCTTTTCCTTTGATAGGTATTTCTAGAGTTGTTTGTTCTCATTCATGTACATTCTATGATCAAAATAATCTTGTTTATATCCTATTTTAAAAAACCCAAAATAATTAAAATGTTCAAACAATCCCTAAAAATCCAAATATTATCTTATGCATAAAAATCTAAAAAGATTTACATCCCAAATTTTACCCATATGTGCCTATATCTAATATCCTATAATTGACTAGTTGTCATCTTGTTACTCAACTTGGATTTCTAGTTGATTGTAGTTAGGTGGAGCATACTAAATTACCTCATTGGTGATTTTCATTCACTCATGGATATGACATTTCAAAAAATGGGACCAAGTTTCCATGATCTTTCCATTTTTTGAGTTATCAATTTCATACTCTCGTAATTTTCTGAGTTCATATATCACACTCTCATTGTTTTTCAAGTTTAACCATTCTATTTAAATTGATTTGTTTCTTGTTCTTGATCATACTTATCATATTTTTTTTGCTTAATTTATAGCCAACTATAATAGCTTGAGGTCCAATTAGACTATGTAAGTAGCATTCAATTTTATGAGGTCAGCTCCATCATCCCTTATCCCATGCTCTCAATATTTTTTGAGCATATCTCTTACCATTTTGACAAGCCTATTCTTTATACCCTCTCACTATTTTGTGAGTCCTTATTCCTATTTTTCATTTATAATCTATCTTCTTCACTTTTCATCAATTTTATTCAATCCTAGATCCTTGGAATAACTAAATTTGGCCTGAAGTCCATAGGACTATGTAGGCAACATCCACTTACATGGATCATTTAGGATTGGCCACCCATTCCTTATTCTTATATTCCCCCTCTCTAGTCATGATTTTTGTGTCATATCCTTGGTCTCAAAGATTAATGCCTTATTATCACACACATTCCTTTCTAAATTGGATGTTTATGTACTTTTGATTGTGTGTTTGTGTGGTGATTGTTTGCTTTCTTATTTGGTATGCCATTTTTGATTACTCAGGTGCCTTAATTTAGTACATTATGTTTTTTACTTAAGTATTGATTTTTCATATCATGTTTTGAGTTGTGAACATTTATATCTAAATTAGAATTGATTTAAGTGCATTATGTTATACATTTAAAGCTTGATTTTACATATCTTGTTTTAATTTGTACACATTTACATTTTGAATTTAAAATTTTATGCATTTTTGACAACCAAATGTTATCATGATACTTCCTCGATTATGATGCATACTATCATGTAAAATATAAAAAATCAAATTACAAATGGTTTACATGTTAATGCCATCAATTAAATACATACATATCTATTTGATCCAATGATCAAAGCTAATAGACATATGTTCATATCATCAATACTAAAATAAATAGCATCTATAAATCAAGGTCATATCCATCATGTCTAATCTGAGAATAAATGACAAATAAATACAAGAAGCATATGAAATAGCACTAAATATCATAAAGTTTCATATATCAAAGTGTCAAATGTCCACATACATCAAAAAATAGGGCATATACATCAAAAGAGAGTATAAGTACATCTTAGATCATATAAGGACATCATATAAATTAGTATATATCATGGATCAAAATGCCAAGTCTCACAAAGTTAACTATGACTATGACTATCTCTAGTAATTTTATCTTATGGATCTGCATGCTAATAACTCTTGCCTATCTTATCCTATGGTGAAGTTATCTATGTAAGATGATCCATGCATAAGGATTGACGTCGTGGATGATCTGCTAATCTCAATGATGTAAATTGTTTGTGTGATATACCTAATCTAGAAGCTGATCTCTATGTACTATACTCAATAAATGTAGGCATCCTAGCTGGCACTGACACTCCTACATTATATATGATCCTATAGTATCTCACCTTGTACTTAACTTGAAGGGTCTTCTCATAGATAGATAAAAAAACCTCTCTCTATCAAAACTCATCAAACTATATTTGTATTTTGGTGATACCTACTTATGTTTTATCTCTCTCTACTCTTGTTGCATCCCACTTTGCTATCGTAAAGTCTCTTTGAGCAATAAATTTGCCTTATCCCTGTACTACACCATCATGATTAGATCCAGAAGAATCCCTCTCTGAGGTAATTTTTACTTATATCTCCCGTATCCAACTCAAATCTACTATTAATCTAGATATCTATATCTGATCTGCACTAATATAATAGTGAGATATAGATAACTACTGGGATAGATGATCTAATTAAGTCTATAAACCCATGAGATTAATATCTCTATCATTGATCTCATATCTCAACCTATCAATAAGTGCTTGAGTCTCATAATATACTACTAGTCTAAAGGGACCAACCTCTCTCACATCCCCAATCACCTATGCACCTTGATCATCTCCTGTCATGTCTACCTCTACCATATCTTCATATATGCCTATCTCTACTTCCTCCTACACATACTCTATCTCCATATCATCTCAATCATCTACCTCATACATCTCCTCAAATATATGGATAATAGATCCAAATTATTACTATAAACCTAGTCCAATTTATTTGTAATATATGAAAATTATTTTTTTAATAACATTCTCTCTAGTCTGGTTTGGGGGGCATAAGTCCAGATTATCTAAAATGGTTATTTTATATAAAGTTTCTTGGTTATTTAAGGTGCATCAATTGATAATTAATGAACAATATGTGGTGAAATTTTATATTGGTTTGTATAAGGATGAGTTTTTTTGTGATATCATGCCCATGGACATGTGGCATGTCTTGTTGGGTAGGCCATGGCATTTTGATAGGAGATTCATGCATGATGGATAACCAAACACATATACTATAATGAAGGATGTAAATAGATTCAATTTGGGTCTATTGGAAGATAAGGGAGATGAGGTGGATAATGGTTCAAAGGCCATGTTGGTATTTGATAAAGAGTTATTGATGTGGATAAAGAGGAAGAGGTATGTTTTGAATTGATTGCCAAACAAGTGCAAGTTGTGACAGCCACTATGGTAAATTATTTACCTATTTAAATTCATAATATGTTGAAGGATTATGTTGAAATTATGACAACTGAGTCTCTCTATGGACTACCACCTGTAAGGAGTATTATTCATCATATGGATTTTGTGCCTAGAGTGAGTTTTCCTAACAAAGTAGCCTATATATTGACTCTAACAGAGAATGAGGATATAAATAAATAGGTTCAAGATTTACTAATGAAGGGTTTGATACATGAGAGTCTAATTCCATGTGAATTTCCAATGATTTTATCACCAAAGAAAGGTGGGGATTGGAGAATGTGTATGGAATCACCTGCAATCAACAAGATCACCATTAAGCATATGTTTCCATTTCTTAAAATAGATGACTTAATGGACTGTTTGAGTGGATAAAGTTACTTCACCAGGATTTATTTTAAGAGTGGATATCATTAAATCTGTATACAAAAAGGAGATGAGTGAGTGACATGTTATATGAGTGGTTGGTCATGCCATTTGGATTATCAAATGCTCCATGTAAGTTTATGAGAATCATGACATAGGTGATGAAACCATTCAAAATTAAGTTTTTAATTATCTATTTAGATGGCATTATAATTTTTATTCATTCCAAGGAAGAGTGATTATAACACTTGAAGTTGGTATTAGATAAGTTAAAGAAAGAAAAATTGTTGGTATATATGAAAAAGTGTAGCTTCATGCAAGAGGAAATGATATACCTAGGATTTATGACCTCAATAGATGGGTTTAAGATGGATCATGATAAGATGAGATCTATTATTGATTTGCCTTATCCAAAGTGAATGTTTGAGGCAAGGATTTTCCATGGGTTAACTAGTTTTTATAAAAAAAATCATCAAAAAGTTTAGTGGTATATGTTCACCCATCATAAAGACTATGAAGGGAGATAATAAGTTTCAGTGGAATAATGCAACAGAGAGCAACTTTCAGTTTTTGAAGAAAAGAGTGATGAACAAACTAGTGTTAGCCTTACCTAATTTTGGTAAAGTGTTTCAGGTTGATTACGATGGAAGCAGGACAACCATAAGAGTGGAGATAATTCAAAAGGGTAATCCCATTGCCTATTAAAGTGAGAATTTAAACAAAGACAAAAGGAAGTACTTGGTATATGACCAATAATACTATCTAATGGTAAAATCTCTCAAGAAGTGGTAGCATTACTTATTACCAAAAGAGTTTGTGTTGTACATGGGTAATCATGTTTTGTAGGCCATACAAAACCAAGGTAATTTAAATAAATTCCATATGAAATGGGTAAAGTTTATCTAAATCCATAGTTTTTTATGAAGCATAGGATTTAAATTCAAATAAAGTAACAAATTCCTTGAGTAGGTGAGCTCTTGTAGTGATTGAGTTGAAAATAGATGTCATTAGATTTTAATCCATGACAAAGCTACATGAGGAAGACTTGGAATTTTGATATGCATGGGTATCATGTAGGAATCCAAAAGATGTGAATATTACTCTATGGTTATATTACATGATACATAATGGGTTGTTGTTCAAGGGATAAAAGTTGTGCATACAACAAGGTTCCATGAGAGAAAATTTGTTGAAATAAAAGCATAGTGGAAGACTTGCTAGTCATTTTAGCTATGACAAGACTTTAACATAGTTAAATGAGAGATACTATTGTCCATAGATGGGAACTAATGTGAATAATTTTATGCAATGATGTAGATTTTGTCAACATGCAAAGGAAAGAAGTCAAGATGTTGGTTTGTATCATCCATTGCCCATTCCAGACAGGCCATGGGATGCATTAAACATTGAATTAATTCTTAGTTTTCCAAGAATTCAATGAGGAAAAAAATTTACATTAATTATTGTGGATATACTTTTTTAATATGGATCACTTTTTGGTTTACAGAAAAACTATTAATGTAGGTTTTTATTTTTCCCTATTTATTAATTAGGAAAATTATATTTGTGCATACATGGAGTTTTCCTACATTTGTGGGATAGGCTAGCTTATGTGGAGATGTATGTCATAGATGTGTCATAGGTGTCATAAGTAACTCCCTTGATGGGAGTTACTTCTCTATTCTTAGTACCTTGTCACCACCTTTCATGGAGGAGTTACAGTCTATTCTTGGGGTGCCTTGACCACCTTTTGTGGAGGAGTTACTTTCGTGATCTCCTATATGTATTCTTCATTTTGGTCATCTCATGTTAATCAAATATTGGGTTTTATCCTATTTGTCTTATGTAATTTATCTTCTTGTATAATTTCAAATTGCTTTAGCATCTATGTGGTGTGCACTTGCTTCATCTTGTGTGATCACGTCTCCATTGCATTCGCATTATCCAAATTCTGGCAACAACTCTGATATGGTATCAGAGCCACCTCGGTAATCATGTGAATGGTTATGTTATTAGTTTGTTATGACATTCTTACTTTGATTTCTTAGTAGTTTTTTGTTTAACTCCGTTGCATTTGAGAGTTTTGCTAGAGTTTCTTGAAAACTCATGCAAATCCATATGGAAATCTGTTAAAAAAATTACTTCTATTGAGTTTCATTCAGATCTTCCTTTAGATATCCGAGTTAAAATTTTCCAAGACATCTTATATAGATCTGTTGTGGCTACAACAAGGAAATTTTTGGAAATATCAATAGCTTGGCGTCCATTTCCAGCAACTTGGCATCCTTTTCCAGCAACTTGGCATCCATTTTCGGTAGTGTGGCATCCTTTTCCAGCAGCTTGGCATCTTTTTTCCCTGCATAAACTTTGTCTCTTCCCTATTGTGCATTGAGATATGTTAGGTCTGCAGATTCAATATCTTTTTTTTCCCAACAAAATCAGAGTTGTGCCTTTTTTGTGAGAGAATTCTGCCAACCTGCTTTTTTTTAAAAAATGGTGCCCCTTCCTTGTTTGGCATCCCATGTGGGCCATTAAATAATTGGCCATCCACTTCATTCTATCTTTTACTTTATTTTTTATTTAAAATTGACTTGTCAAAAAAAAAATCAATCAATTTGACTGAATATGAAGTATTTTAGACAATTTGAAATTTTGGGGGTTTAAATTTAAACTTGTATCTTCGCCTATCGAAGATGAAGGGTGAGGTTCGGGTTGGTAGGAGGCAAATTCCCCCTCAAAAAGACCTTATTTGGATTCCTCACTCCATGTCGAATCCAACGAGTGGTTGGAAGGCCACTTTCTCTCTCAAAACAAGCATTTTTTTAATGTTTTAGTGTTTTTTTTGCAAAAACACTAGTTTACAAGAAAATTGAATTTTTAATATCTTACAAATGGTAGCTTGAATTCAGGTGCCATTTTTTCAAAATTGTTTGTATTTCAATTCTCCATAGTGTAGGCTTTTTATTTGTTAAAAAATGCACTAGTTTATAAAGTGCCTAAAATTTGGGTCTCTTGGGATGCATTTTCAGCTGAGTTTGATGTCTTGTTTGCTTAAAGTCTTGCACTGATTGATCTAAGACACATTCTCAGCTGAGTCCAACATATTTTGAGTGTGAACTTGTATATTTTGGGGGCTCAACATTTCAGGGGGGTGTGATTGCTTTTCAACACTTGTAATCTTTGCTTTCATTTTCCCTTCTGCATAATTTCATAACTTGCAATCAACACAACTTCACCTAAATTCAGCTTAAAATGGATTATTTTCAACTTAAAACCCTAACACCCTTCAACTATCATGAATGGAAGGTTAAAATGTCAATCATTCTTAAAAGCAAAGGGTTGTATAGGATCAACATGGGTAATGAAGTAGAACCCAACACTGATGCTGAAAAGGTCAAGTGGTACAACCAAAGTGATGAAGCCTATGGATTACTGAGCTTGTCCATGACTCTAGAACTTCTCTTCCATTTAGAAACCTCTAAGACTCCCAAAGACATATGGGACACCTTATAACTCTTATTTGGGAAGCTTGATGAGATGAGAGGTCATGAGCGTGAAAATGAACTCATAAGTCTAAGTCCTAGCAACTTTGACACCCTACAGGACTTCTTCACTAAGTTTAAGGCCCTTAGATTGAAATTGAAAGAATGTGGGATAGAGAAGAAAGATTATCAACTCATCCTTTCTATTCTCACAAAGTTAGGTCCAAGCTATTCAGTCTTTGTCTCCACTTTCCATGCCATAAAAAGTGCCCTTAGCACTACATGGAAAATGCCTTCTTTGGATTCATTCATTGCCGACTTGAATAGGGAGCAAGATAAGCTAATTCAAATGGGCACAATGAAGTCTACTCAACCCCAAGATTTGATAGTTGGAAATGGTAAGATAAGACTTCAACAAAGGAGAAGAAGAAAAAGAACAAGGACCAAGAGAAGAAGAAAGAAAACAACAATCATGCCAATAATAACACTGAGTCTTCCTCCTCCAATGCTAAACCTAAGAAGGAGAAGGTTAAGTGTGCCTATTTTAAAAAGATAGGGCATGATGAACACAAATGCATGAAGAAACAAATAGATCACCTAACTCATCTTCTAGAGAAGCACAACATAGGTGTTCCTAAGTCCATCAAGTAGAATTCATCTACCCAAGATTCTACCAGGGCAAAAGGCAAGGGTAAGGAAAAATAAAAGGGCAAGGCCCTCATAGCTACTATAGATTCTACGTCATTGATTCGGGTGTTTCTCACCACATGGGCTCTTCACTAGTTGAGTTTTCATCTTTAGAGCCTTATAACATGACATCAATTAGTTTGGGTGATGACACATCAGTTTTTGTTGCAGGGAGAGGGTCAGTTGAAATGGAAGGAGGAACATGCAATAATGTTCTAAGTGTTCCTTCTCTTTCAACCAATCTCCTATCAGTGTACCAAATCACTCACATTGGTCAGGGCATGAGAGTTGAGTTTTCACCAGATTCAGTGGCTATGAGGGAATTGCATGGTGATACTACAGTGGCAGTGGGTAAGGCAGATCACCAAGCAAAGTTATACACCTTCTCACATTTTGCACCAGATTCTTCTCCAACAGCATTGCTGACTCATTCAGATGGAGTTAGCAAATTATGGCATGAGTGGTTTGGCCACCTTAACTACCACTACCTTGAGCAACTTTGCAAACATGACATGGTTATTGGCTTGCCTCGTGTCTAATTCTCAAAAGGACTTTGTGAGGGGTGCTCCCTTGGGAAGCATCCCAAAGCAAAATTTGACAAAGGCAAAGCTTGGAGGGCTTCACAACCTTTGGAGTTAGTCCACAGTGATGTATCGAGACCCTTTCCCAAACCATCTTTCACAAGGGCCAAGTACATCCTCACTTTTATTGATGATTTTTCTAGGTACACTTGGATATATTTTCTCAAACAAAAGTCTAAAGTGTTTGAAAATTTTCTAGACTTTAAGGCTCTTGTTGAGAAATAGAGTGATAAATCCATCAAGGTTCTTCAAACTGATAATGGATGGGAGTATGTCAACAACAGGTTTGAGTAGTTTTGCACCATAGAGGGGATTGATTTGCAATGCACAGTCACTTACAGTCCTTCATAGAATGGGGTTGCAGAATGCAAAAATAGGTTCTTAAAAGAGATGGGTAGCTGTATGATTCACTCCAAATCCTTAGCACCACAGTATTGGGCCGAAGCCATCAATTGTGCTTGCTACATTCAAAATAGGGTTCCTCACAAAGATTTGAAAGGGATAACACCCTTTGAAGCTTGTCATAAAAGGAAACCTGATGTTGAGCACCTTAGGGTTTTTAGATCCCCAGCCATGGCCCACATTCTGAAGAAGAAATGCAAAGCTATGGAACGTCAGTCCAAGCCTTGCATCTTTATAAGATATCCAGATGGTATTAAGGGGTATCGCCTTTTAGATCCAATCACTCATGAGTTGTTCATTGAGAGAAGTGTTTATTTTTAGGAGAGTCCTAGAGACTCAACACTTGACACTTTTTCTCCCTCATTAGATCTAATTCTTCATGATTCCTCATCAGATTCAGATCAGCCACAGTAGGTTCTTGAGCCAGTGACATCTTTTTTTCTTCAAGTTCAGATAGCAAGGATAGTGATGCAGAGTCATCCACCTCTAGTCAATCAGAGGATGAGGAGTTAGCACCTAACTTGCCCACTTTTGGGCCACTTTGGGCCAGACAGACACTTGAGAGTGCTGGCACTTAGGCAGGAGATCTTGCAGATGACAAATGAACTAGGGGGATTTTCAAAGAGATCCACATGCCTTCTTTGCTTCAGTTTCAGATCCACAGACTTTTTGAGAGGCATCAGGGGTACCTAAGTGGGATAGTGCTATGGAGGAAGAATATTTTTCCTTAATAAAAAATCACACTTGGGATTTGACTTCACTTCCTAAGAGAAGAAAGATGGTTTGACGTAGGTGGATATATCAGACCAAGTTTTCAGCAGATGGGTCGATTGATAAGTACAAGGCACAATTGGTCACCAAGGGTTTCTCACAGGTGGCAGGCATTGACTACTCAGAGACCTTTGCACCTGTTGAAAAGATGAATTCTATCCAACTCACCTTGGCTATTATCATAGCACATGGTTGGGATGTACACCAGATGGATGTGAAGAGTGCATTTCTTCCTAGAGACCTAGAGGAGGAGATCTACATGGAGCAGTCACCAAGATTTGTTTAGGATTCTTCCTTAGTATGCAGACTTAAGAAATCTATCTATGGCCTCAAATAGGCCCCTCAAGCTTGGTATGACAAGATGGATTCCTTCCTTCTCACAATGGGTTTCACTAGGTGCCATTTTGACCCCAATGCCTACTTTTTGTGGTAGGATGATTCACTCCTGATTTTGGTTCTATATGTTGATGACCTTTTGATCACCGGGAGTTCTTCATCAGCTATTAAAGTGGTGAAGGCATCTCTCTAGGATAGATTTGACATGACAAACTTGGGTTTGTTGCACTACGTCCTTGGCATCAAGATCTCACAGTCAGATTTAGGGATTTCTCTTGGACAACCTAAGTTGCTCTTGATTTATTGTCTTAGTTTCACATCATTGATTACAAGCCATCTCCAACTCCCTTTCTATCAAGATTTAAGCTTGAGGCTGATTATTCTTCACCATTGGTTGATGCCACTTGGTATCAACAACTTGTTGGTATTCTCATCTACTTGACTCACACCAGGCCCAACATATCATATACAATGGGACTTGTCTCTAGATTTATGCAGGAACCTCATGAGCTGCATTAGAAAGCAAATAAGAGGATCTTGCATTACATACATGGTTCACATAGATACGGGATTCATTATAGATCTGGCATAGAGGTTAACTTGGTTGGATATATAGATTAAGACTAGGTTGGTGATTCACAGACTCATAAGTCCACTTCTGGTTATAGTTTCTCTCTAGGTTCTAGTCCTATCAGTTGGTCTAGCAAGAAGCAGAATGTTATTGCTATATCATCCATAGAGGTAGAGTATAGGGGAGCTATTAATGCAGCTACTGAGGCTATTTGGCTTCAGGGGATTCTTTTGAGTTTGGCATTCCTATCAGACAGCCCACCATCATTTATTATGACAACCAGAGTACCATTTAGATTTGTAGGAATCCAATTTATCACCAGTGGACCAAGCACATAGAGATTCACATGCCTTTCATTCGGGAGCTTATTCATAGTTAGGTCAATGACTTAATCTTTTTCCAATCTTCGAAGTATGTTGCAGACATCTTCACCAAACCTTTCATCAAGAGCAAGTTCATTCATCTACAAGCTCTTCTTGAGGTGCGGTCTACATTTGCAGTTAGCATCATCTTCAGGGGGGCCTTCTAGCCTCTTCTTTTCTTTTATGTATCTCTTTTGGGGGGGATTTTTTTCCTACGGGTTTTCTCCTTTTCTCTATCTTATGGGAGATTGCATGTGTACATGGGTTCCTCATCAGACCTAGTTGCCAGGACCCATTTTATATTTCCACACTGCCCACCTAAGCTATGCTTATGGGGGGGGGGGGGGTATTAGTGTAGGTTTTTATTTTTACCTATTTATTAATTAGGGAAATTATATTTGTGCATACATGGAGTTTTCCTACATTTGTGGGATAGGCTAGCTTATGTGGAGATGTGTATCATAGATGTTTCATAGGTGTCATAAGAATGTCATAAGTAACTCCCTTGATGGGAGTTACTTCTCTATTATTAGCACCTTGTCACCACCTTTCATGGAGGAGTTGTAGTCTATTCTTGGGGTGCCTTGACCACCTTTTGTGGAGGAGTTACTTTCATTCTCTCTTATATGTATTCTTCATTTTGGCCATATCATGTTAATCAAATATTGGGTTTTCTCCTATTTGTCTTATACAATTTATCTTCTTGTATAGTTTCAAATTGCTTTAGCATCTATGTGGTGTGCACTTGCTTCATCTCGTGTGATCATGTCTCCATTGCATTCGCATTATCTAGATTCTGGCAACAACTCTGATAAAAACTAGTAATGCCACCCACATTGAAAATTTGTTATTTCAAGAAATTATGAGGTTGTATGGATTGATTCAGATTATTATTTTGGATAGAGATATGAAGTTTATTTCACACTTTTATAGGACATATTGGAAGAATTGGGAACCAAATTATACTTTAATTAAGCTTATCACCCCTAAAAGTATGGACAAATGGAGGTGGTAAATTAGAGTCTAGGTAAATTGTTGAGATATTTGGTTGGTGATAATTCCAAAAAATGGGACTTGATGTTAGCAAAAGATGAATTTACTTAAAATGATTCAATCAAAAAGAACACATGTATGATTCCTTTTAAAATAGTGTATGGGATTAGCCCTAGGGGGTACGTGAATTGATAAGTGAGACTAAGATGATTAGAAAAAGTGTAGAGGGTGAAGACTATGTTGAGGCTACACATGAGGTGCATCAATAAGTCAAGAAAATACTTGAAGAGAGTGATGGAGAATACAAGTATTATGTTGATTTAAATAATTAAGAAGATAATTTTTAAGTTGTGTACTTGGTATTGGCACACTTTTGCAAGAATAGGTTTTTAAAAGGTGAATATAACAAACTCAAGTGGAAAAAAATTGAACCTTTCAAGATTTTGAGGAAGTTCTCAGTAAATGCAAACAAATAGAGTTTCCTAATGGAGTAGGCATCTCACCTATCTTCAATGTGGATTTTTTTTTGGAAAGTTTTTTCATTGATGTAAAGGTAATGATAAAGTGGTGATGTCATTGATGGAGGTTTATATTAAGAAGTGACAAGAAGGCTTTGAGAAGTCTAATTCTAGCATGAGAGACGTAATATGAAGGCATAAGCTTGGTATCCTAGTGTGTTGAGAAGGTTGAGGTTATAAATAATTTGGTTGGAAGATATGGATAATGACATAAAGGTCTATGACATGTTTCTGAGGTGGTGAGAGTAATACAATAGGTTTGCATGACTAGTGGTTCTAGACCTAACATACATAGAGACCTAGTGAGGTCCAAATGGAGGTTCAAAGTGAGTTGTCAAGATGGTTGAGAACTTGTAGGAATGGAATAAGGTTTGAAAAGGTGGGTTAAATGTGTTGACCAAGTTTCAATCCTGAGGAGGAAGACAAATCAAGAAACAACATTGCAATGTCTCCTATGCATGCAAAATGAAGAGATGAGAGCTTAAGAAGGAAGTTTTGATACTCATTGGGACGTGTATACTTTACATGGTGACTTGAGAATTTTTGGAGAGATGGCACATGGTTATAAGAAGGCTTTCCCAACATTTTTAGTGGTTTTAGGTACAAATCTTTATGAACATTTGTTAAAAATGTAAATTGGTCAAAACCCTCTTATAAACCCTTATAGTGACCTGATTAGATAAAAATTATTGGATAGGGCATATAATGGATTATTTGATCAATTTTTTTATTTTATAATGTAGATGAATCCTTCAATCATCCCTAGGTGGTTTTGTTTTGTTAGGGTAGTGAGTAGAAGGTACAAAAAAGTACTTGTTTCTAAATAGTTTAATATTACATGAAGAGTTAACTAGGTCAATACATGCAAGTTAATGGAGATTGAAGGAAAATAATTTTTATTGAGGTTCATAGAGTTGTTTTGGCATGAAATATTCATTGCATAAATAATTTTGGTCAATCAAATTGAACTATTGCTAATCTACCAAATAGTGGAAACAGTGAGAAAAAGCCAGTTAGAATTATTAAGTGTTTAGGGAAGAGTTCCAAGTGAGTATGGATGAATAAAATGGTTTAGGGTATTTTTCCAAGACTTGTTCCTCCTATTAATTTAATTTGTAATTTTTTTTTATTCCTATACATAATCTATAAGTTTCTCACAAAGTGACTTGTCTATGTAAGACAAAACAGTGGAACCCAAGACAATGAGAATGATCTATAGGAGAAAAGTTATCATTGAGGCATATGAATTATGTGTTTAAGGATGATAGAATAAGGTATTATGGAATTTTACATGCATTATAATATCTTGGAAGTGTTTTATCAAGTGTGAGAAGTCATGTTCAACATGACTATGTTTTGAGCCAGATTGACTATTTTAGATGTGATAGGGAAAGTGATGTATTTGAGCCCTTTTGACAAATGGTGATGCATATAATGAATTTACAAATTTTTTTTTAGACCTATTTGATCTATTAAATATTTTTGGAATCTATAGAAATAGTTTTCAGTGTTGAGATGAGAAAGCTAGAAGAGCTTGTCTAACTGTGTATGCATAGTGTGTAAGTGGTCATGTTAGAGAGGTAGTTTTGGATGCTTGGAGCCTGAGTGAAGGTGTAAAATTTATATGGAATTATTTATAAGGTCATTTATGATCTATTAACATAATTTTTTGAGTGTTTTGTTTGAGAAAAGTGTTTTTATACTTCATTTCTATATACAGACTTTTCTATGTTTCTAGGTGTAATGATGAGTAGGCTATAATGGCTTGGTTCAAGTAGTGAGTTGAATTTATAGGTGTCATGGACTTATTTTTGAGTGATTAATGTTATATTATAATTAGGTTTTATGTATTAAATCTATTTTTAAAGGTTGAATGTGGACCAAAAGTTCATAATTATAATGTGTGGGTGTGAAGGCCTATTTACTTTAGGTCTTAAGGGCATTGGAAAACCTATGGAGTGGATTTTATCACAAATTTAATGTGTGTTTGAGCCTATTGTAATTTTAAAATAAGGGTGATAATTATCTTGTATGATGAAGATGGGTTAGATGAAGAGTGAGGTATAAAGGGAGGGCCTAATAGGCCTATTTGGAGTTGTTGAGAAGAAGAGAACTTAAGGAAAGGAAAAAAACTTTGAAATATAAGTATCAGGTAATTAAGGAACATAATATGGTGAAAAATATTAGTCATTATTATATGATCAAGTTAATGCAAGTAAACACATAGGTCATTAGACCTAATGAGCCTAGAAGAGGCATATTGAGTGAGTGGGCCCTAGAGGCTATTTAAGAGAGATTGAACCGTGAAGAATGAAATAAAGATAAGTCCATCATCAAGTGTGTTATAAATAATATCATAGGTGTAGATAAATTTTTAGGTGATTGATTTGGTGGTTGATCATCAAGGGGGTTGTAGCCTCCTTGTTAGTTGGTGCTAGCTAAAGGTCAAATGGATGCTTGACTAAATTGAGGTGTGGGTACTCCTTAATCATTTGGTGTTAGTCTAAATTAAAAATTATAATTATATGATATTAGTCCATGTGATTGTTTCAATGGGTGAATTTGAGGGTTTCCCACATAATCTCTTGTGTTATCTTGTGATGTGCTCTTATGGTTTTTTCTCTATGCATTGTTTGATCTTATGTGAATGTATGCTTCATGGAATGGTAAATAGAATTAAATATACATTTTTTTATATTTATTCACCCCCATATTAGTATATAATTCCAAAATTTGGTATCATATATATACCTTTTAATGAGGCTTGATATCCTATAGGTGATCCTAAGTAGCTTAAGGTATGATGAGGACAATGTTCATCTTGTTTATAGTGATGGATAAGTTTGTGAAGATCATGGTTGAGGTCTGCATATAAGTATGCATGATGGTTTTTTCAAGTTTTAATAATAATTAATATACTGAAGCTAATTCCAAGATCAAATCTGAGTTGATAAACAAAAGGACCTTGAAGACATGTTGAAGGATAGTCCTATTTATATTAGGTGTCCATGAGACCTAATGAGGGTATGATAGCTATAGGAGTTTTCTAAGTAAAATAAAATGATTTGTGGATACTAATGAAAATAAATGTTCCTAATATACATATAATTCATATGAATTATTTTATAACTTTTGGAAGTATCCATGCTAATGTGATTAGTCAAAGTTGCTTTGGCTGGGTTATGGTGCTTATTGACAATTATGACTGACCATCTTGTAGTGTTATTTTTGAGACTATGGAACCTAAAATAGTTTTTATAATGTATCTTATTATGTAACTAAGATATTTATATTTATGTTCATATGTTTTTTATACCTAGAATAAATGTATTCAAGTTGTTTGAGCTTTGTCTTTGAAGACTAGGTTTCTTAGATTCTTGGTAGGTCTAAGTGAGCATTTGAGAGTGATAAGTTAGAGGTATTATGCCTTGTGTTGGAGTGTATAAATTTAATGGACATGAATATGAGTTCCTAAATGTTCCAATTATGTGATCTAATAATATGTCTATGTGGAACATTTGAGTGTTTGCTTTAGATATGTGGAGACAGTGTTTTTGGGCTATTTAGGCCTAATAGGTCTTTAAGGCCTAATGAAGGTTTCAAAGTATGAGTGAATTATTTAGTGTTTATTAATAATGGATAAAGAATCATATAAAATATAAATAAGTATATGAAAAGGTTTGTTTCATTTAAAAATATTTTAAAGTGTGCATTTATGCAAGAAAAGCTCCATAGAAGTAGACTATGTCTCAACATCCTTTAAATGACATAATAATGTTGACTTGCAGAGTTGTTTGATGTTTATAGAAGCTCAAAATTATTGGTAAATGTGTATAAATATTTTCTCAATATCTTTTATTTCATTTAAATTCTCTCTATATGGTCAGATTGTATTTTGAAAGGGAATATCAAGTTTTAAAGGTGAAAAATAGTGAAATGAGGATTTGGTTTCAAATAACCCTAAGGAGATTGTTCTTGTTAAAGATGGGATTGTGATGGATTATAAATCTTAGCGATATTTTTATAGATAATATGAAATGTTTCCTATAGTATTTTTAATGCTTGTGACACTTGTTTGAATGCATTATGGAGGTCTTAATTTTCAAGATTTGAGCAGAGGTATGAAAGTTGAAGATTGGTCTTTTAAGACCAATGCTAATATGGAAAAGAGATGTTGTTCATATGTTATAAGGACTAGAGGTGATATGATAATGATGTTAGAATTTTTTATATATTATATTTTCATATCTTAAAATTTCAAAGTGTATAAGAGGTTCCTAAAAGTGAATAAGGTCTCTCAAACCTAGTATTGACTTCATGTTGTCCGTAAAGGTGCTTGATAGTGGTTTGAGTCTTGATGACTTGTAAATAATGAGGGTGAGTATTTGATGTTTTGAGGACCTTATATAAGTTCTTATCATCTATATAAGGTGGTATTATTGGCTCAATAAGGAATATAAAGTGTAAGATTCAGAACAATGAAATGGAGTTTGAAGAATATTGAGAAATAGAAATGCTTATTGTGCTTTACCAAGAAGATGAATGGTTATTTAAGAGGTAGAATGACCTAAATATAATTGAATTCATATAATAATTTTGGTTTTCTATGTTGAATATCATAAATAATATAGGTTATGTCAAAATTATGTATTAGTGATGTTTGTGCTCATAGACCTATATAAATGTATGCTTCCCTGAAGATGTCTTAAAGTATTCCAAACCATGATGACTTGTGAAGTTTTATGGTTAGTTTTCTATTATATTGATAATCATATGGGAATTTTTCATTATGATCTCAGATGTTCAAGTTGATCTAAGAAGATAGAGGTGAGCAAATATGTGGAGTATTCCAAAGCTTGATGAAGGTATAAAGGACCTAGTAACTGTGTAACTAAAGGATTTATTTCATTGATTAAGGACTATTAGTGTTGCAAAGAGCTAAAAGTGAAGTGTTTTAAAATATCAAAAGAAATGGTCTAAGCTATGATGAAATATAAAGAGTATAAATAGTAATAGGCCCAGTACGTGCTAATGATGTGTTGAGCAAAATTAACAGATGGAGCATGGAGTTAGGGGGAGCTAACCCATATAGTTTGAGAGACTTGAAGAGATATGCATGATGTAAAGGGGAACATATGTGAGATATTTCAATTTCAAGATTCAGTAATAATGGAGATATGGATAACTTTGATACAAGTGTGAACTCAATAATTTTATATGATGAATTGATCAAACCAAGTCATGTGCTTTGACAATGTATTGAATCTTCATTATGGACAGAGGGGGAACTTTGTAAGTGGTTAGGTCCTAAGATCAGAGGACTTTGTATATGAACCTAAGAGAAGTATATGTCCACTTTGTCATTAATGGCAAAGGGTTATAAGGAGAAGAATATATTACCATCAATGAAAAAGGAGGATATTGTTTTTAATTGTTATCATTGATGTCAAAGGTAATGACAAAGTGGTGATTTCATTGATGAAGGCTGATATCATGAAGTGAAAAGAAGGCTTTGAGAATTCTAGTTCTGGCATGAGAGACCTAATATGAAGGAATAAAATTTGTATCCTAGTGTGTTGAGAATGTTTAGGATAGATACAATATGTTTGAAAGATATGGATCATGGAATAAAGGTGTATGACATGTTTTTGAGGTGGTGAGAGAAATACAACAGGTTTGCATGACTAGTGGTTCTAGACCTAACATACATAGAGACCTAATGAGGTCCAAATAGAGGGTTAAAGTAAGTTTTAAATATGGTTGAGAACTTGTAATCATGTAATGAGGTTTGAAAACTTGGTTCTAAGGTTTTTACCAAGTTTTAGGTCTTGAGTAGCAATATAAAGCAAGAAACAATGTTGGAATGTCTCCTATGCATTTAGAATGAAGAGATGAGAACTCAAGAAGGAAGTTTTGATACCCATTGGCACATGTAGAATTTGCATGGTGACTTAAGAATTTTTGGAGAGATAGAACATGGTTATAATAAGTATTTAAAATCATCTTGTATTGGTTTTAGGTACAGAGCTTTCTGAATATTCCTTAAGAATGTAAATTGGTCAAAACCCTCCTATAAACCCGTATAGTGATCCTATTGGAGAAAACCTATTAGATAGGGCCTCAAATGGATTTTTAAATATATTTTTTTTATTGGATAATGTAAAGGACTCCTTAAGGCATACCTAAGTGGATTTGGTTTGTTAGGGTAGTGAGTAGAAGGTATATAAAAGTGCTTGTTTATAAATAATTTGATGTTGCAAGAAGAGTTGACCAGATCAACACATGTAAGTTGATGGAGATTGAAGTCAAAGAATTGTTATTGAGGTTAAAATAGTTGGTTTGGAATGAAATATTAACTATTTCAATAATTTTGGTCAATCAAGTTGACTTCTCACTAATATGCCATATAATGGAAATAGTGAGAAAAAATCAGTCATAATGAATAAGTGTTTAGGGAAGAGTTCTAGGTGAGTAGGGATGAATATAATGGTTTGGGGTATTTTTTAAATACCTATTAATCCTAATAATTTGGTTTTTAATTTTTTTTATTCCTATACATAAGCTATAAGGTTCTCACAAAGTGACTTTGTCTATGTAAGACGAGACAGTGGAACTTATGACAATGAGAATGATCCATAGGAGTAAAGTTGTCATTAAAGCATATGAATTTTTTGTTGAATGATAATATAAGAAGGCATTATGACCTTGTACATGAATTATAATATATTTTAAGTTTTTCCTCAATTTTGATAAGTCATGTTCAACATGAGTGTGTTTTGATCCAGATTGATTGCTTTAGATGTGATAGGGAAAGTGATGTGTTTGAGCCCTTTTAACAAATGGTGATGCATATAATGAGTATCCTAATGTTTTTTATACCTATTTTTTCTATTCAATATTTTTGAAATTTGGATAAATAGTTTGAGGTTTTTAGATGATAAATCTAAAAGAGCTTGTATAATTATGTATGCACAATGTGAAAGAGGTCATGTTACAGAGGTAGTTTTGGATGATTGGAGCCTAAGTGAAGGTGTCCAATGGACATGGAGTTGTTTATAAGGTCATGTTTGATATATTAATGCAATTTTTTGAGTGGGTTATTTTAGAAAAGTGTTTTTATTAATTAGTTATATATGACAAACTTTTCTATGTTTTTAAGCCTAATGGTGAGTAGGCTAGAATTACTTAGTTCAAGTAGTGAGTTGGATTTCCATGTGGCATGGACCTATGTGGGAGTGAGTAAGGGTATATTGAAATAATTTTTGATGTGTTTAATCCATTGGTAAAGGCTAAAAGTGGCCCAAAAGGTCACAAGTGTAACATGTGGTGTGAAGGCTCATTTGCTTTAGGTCTTAACCAGGCCTAATGGAGGATTTGGGTCTTAAGGACAATGGATAACCTATAGAGTGGATTATCTCACCCATGTAATGTGTGTGTGGAATTTTAAAACAAGTGTGATAAGTATCCTAGTTGACCAAAATGGGTTAGATGAAGAGTGAGGTATAAAGGCAAGGCCTAATAGGCCTATTTGGAGTTGTTGAGAAGAAGACTTAAGTGAAGGAGAAAACATTTGAAAGAGAAGGAAAAGGCAATTAAGGACCATAAGAGGATGAATAAGATTATTCAAGATTATTTGATCAAGTTGATGTAAGTAAACACATAGGTCATTGGACTTAATGATCCTAGAAGAGACATATTGAGCGAGTGAGATCTTTAACTAGCACCAACTAACAAAGAGTATACAACCCCCTTGATAACAAAACACAAACTCAATCACCTCTAAACTGATCTCCACATTTGATGATTGACTTATCTTATTTTCACTCTTCACCCTTAAATCTCTCTTAAATAGCCTCTAGGCCTATTTGGAGTTGTTGAGAAGAAGACTTAAGTAAAGGAGAAAACATTTGATGAAGAAGGAAAAGGTCATTGAGGAGCATAAGAGGGTGAATAAGATTAGTCAAGATTATATAATCAAGTTGATGCAAGTAAACACATAGGTCACTGGACTTAATGAGCCTAGAAGAGGCATATTGAGCGAGTGAGACCTAGAGGCTATTTAAGAGAGATTGAAGGGTGAAGAGTGCAAGAAAGATAAGTCCATCATCAAATGTGGAGATCAGTTTGGAGGTGATTGAGTTGGTGTTTGATCATCAAGGGGGTTATAGCCTCCTTATTAGTTGGTTATAGATAAAGGTCAAGTGGGTGCTTGACTAAATTGAGGGATGGGTGCTCCTTGATCAGTTTATGATGGTCTAAATTGAATCTTGTCATTATAATACAGTAGTCCATGTGCATTTTTCAATGGGTTTTATTCCCCAAGAGGGTTTCTCACATAATCTCTTGTGTTATCTTGTGATGTGATCTTATGGTTGTTTTTCTATGCATTGTTTAATATTATGTGAATGTATGCTTTATGGAATGGTAAATGGAATTTAATATACATTGTTGTCTGTTGATTCACCCCTCTTCTCAATAGCTATTTACAACATATTAATACTTGTATGTTGAAGGGGGAAAAGTGATAACATGGATTTTTCAGCTAATGATTGGAAGGAGTAGTTTCCATAAGTAGTTGATGAGGTAATGGACTCTATTTTAAACATTTGAATTGGAAAAAAGACATGAAGTCACAAGTACTAAGAGTAACTAGTCAAGTGGAAGGATAGATTAGCTGAAGACCTTAATTAGATGAATGCACCTAAGGTTGCCAAGCATGGAAAACTATAGAGAAACTCACCATAGGTTCATGAGTGGGAGCTCATGGTCATTTCAATCTATCATTGGAGTTTGATGCAAGAGAATCCATGATGGATAGTCTATCCTTTATCACACAAAAATATATTATTTAATTTCCTTATTATTTTAATTTATTATTAGTTTTGTGTGTGTTGTTTTAGGTGTTTTCCTTAGTTTTTGTAATAGACATTATCCTTGTGGCTTGATCATATTGATGTTCACAACATTTTATTTCAATGGTCATCTTACAAAGTTATTTTTCCCTTGGCATTTTGGATGAAAAACTTCATCTCTTTAAGTGGTAAAACTACTATGTTAATCAGACTTTGCCCAATTTTAATTAAGTCGCAAGTTAAAAATTTACACTCAATAGTTGTATTTAGATTTTTTAAGTCCAAACAAGTCTTTCAATGAAATGAAGATTTGTATCCTTTGGTTTTTAGGTTCTCCATACTCGATAGGGTCATGATGGCCCACAATGAATGTCAATTATAAGTTACATGGAAAAACAAGTGGTTTTCAATAAAGCTCATGGTGGTTTTAGCTATTTAACAAACTCTTATCATAGTGATATCTAGATAATTGAGCCCAACTAAGTCATTGGTGACTCATTTTTGATGGGCAGTGGTATTTGATAAAGGAAATCCTAAAATGGTTTTTGAGCTAAGATAAATATCCATATAGTGGAAATCAATGTAGACAGGCTCGAATGGGTCTTGGAATAGGATAAGATTAACGTGGTCATTTATAAAGCTCTGCATGGTATTAACTAAAGTGTAAAGCACAAATGAAAGATCACCTAGGTCAAATAATCAAAAATTGCATTTTGTAAATGTAAACATTTGTTTCTTTAGGCCCGATTTGGTTTACTAGTAGATATATGTTTTCTATATATGTCTCTTTGCATTATTTAAAGTTGTGGGTGGATGAAAATGACTGACATATGGATGTAATTCTTGGGGAAGTTAGATATTCACTTGGGGAAAGACCTAAGGTTAGTCCTTCCTACCTATAAGGTAAAATGGCATTAATTTTTGGGAGGCTACTGGTGAATGGAACCAAATATTAGAATTGTATTTTTTTCATTCTTTCTTGGTCTGTAAGAGAGTGTATCTTTCCAAATTTAAGGCATAAATTCTATGTAAAAATAGAGGGTGCCTATGTATTATTTATTTCATATTTTATTGTTCAATAACCCTAATTGTGTCATAATAAAAAATGTATTATGTTGTGTTAATGCAATGGTTTTTTGATTTGTTGTGTATATGTCAACTGTTTGATGAAATGTGTTATGTATCCATGGAAGTAATGGACCCATCAAAAAAGGGAGTTAAAATATGGCCTTGATTGGTCTCCCCCACTCCTTGTGTTGGCACCACAACCTCCAAGGCCTATAAATACTGAGAACCCTAGTCTTGTGTTTAGATTGAAAAAGTACTTGTATGATTTGAAACAAGATTCTCGAGCTTGGTATGAAAATATTGACACATTCTTAATCAACTATAAATTTACATGGATTCACTTTGACCTAATAGTATACACCAATAAATTAGATGAAAAACCCCTAACTTTGGTTCTCTATGTCAATGGCTTAATCATCACATTGAGTTTTACCAAGCATATTCATGATTTGAAAGCTCAGATAATGAAGTATTTTGAGATGACTAACTTAAGCTTGTTATATTTTTTCCTTGGGCTTCAAATTTCCTAGTCTAAGAAAGGAATATTTGTTAATCAATCCAATTATGCTCAATACATACACACTAGGTTAAACATGAAATACTACAAATTTGCACTGACTCCTTATCAATAAATAGTCAAGCCTTATGACAAGTTTTTTTCTCCTTCAATTGATGGTACACTCTACAAGGAATTAGTGGGAATTTTTCTATACTTGACTCATACACGTCCTGACATTTCATTTATTGTGAACTTGGTATCATGATATTATCATGACCCATTTCAAAATTGATTTGAATATATCTTTATGGTACCACTAACTATGGGATTGAGTACAAGTCAAGGGGAAAAGCTTCAAATTTTGGTTACACTTATGGTAGGAATATAATATTTTTTGGCTACATAGGCAATGATTAAGCATGGGATATAGACAATCACAAATTAACCACAATATACATCTATCATCTTGGGGAAAGTCCCATGACTTGGTATTGCAAGAAATAAACCACTAGTGCTTTTCTTAACATAGAAGTTGAGTATAGTGGAGTTGTCACTTCCAATCATGAGTCAGTTTAGATTCAACACTTGATTTTAGAATCTGGATTTCCATAGACCCAACCCACTCTGATTTGGTGCATTAAAAAAGTGCTATCCATATTTCTTACATCCCAATGGAGAACCAACACACAAAGTACATTGAGATTCACATGTATTATATTTGACAATTGATACATAATAAAGTCAATGATTTTAAGTTTTTTTGAAAAGATGATTAGGTTATAGACATCTCCACAAGACCCTTGATTGAGACCTAAGTTGTTTCTCATGTAACTTTTAGGAATGAAGGAAGGTATCATCAAGAGGGGTTAGTTTAGTGATTCCTCTATCATTCCCTTCATCGCAATATATATTGAGGAGGATTTTAGCATATTTAATTATTTATACAATATTTTATGATTTTAAGATGCACTTATGATATTCATTTTAATATAATTCATAGACAAACAATAATTGGTGCACAATTATCCATAAACTATTATTAGAGAAGAGTATTAATCAAGTTATTAACTTGATTCACTTCTGCTATTAATAGCAAATTCTTATTTTAAGAAGACTTGTTCTAAAAATTAAATACTCTCCAAACTCTATCCCTAGCTTCTTCTTATCTATATAATAGCATAAAGAGCTAGTGATAGATACAATTCATTGTGGAAGAAAGTTATTATTATAATAAAAATTTAGCCAAAACCTTTTAATCTAAGACTAAAATCTTTTAATCTAAAGAGGTAGTCATGCTACCTATGGTTAGTTTGTGTATTATTTTTATTTATAATTTTCATTGATTTATTTTATTGTTTTTTATGAGTGTATGTCTTATGTTATCTAAAACAATATTTTAGTTTAGATTAGAGATTTTAAATCTAAAGAGGCAACCATGTTACCTATGTTTTTAATATTGGTAAAGGTGGGTTTTTTTATGGGGACCCTATCCCTTACAATGATGTATCTAAAAGGTCTTAAAACTTGATATGAAAATACTATAGCTAGAGGATATAGAGAGAAAAATATAAGAAAAAGTAGGAAAAAGTAGCAGAAAGACAACAAACTAAATTCTTGAGCCCATCCATTCTTTGTAGGCCTTGAACTAGTTCTGAGTGAGATTCTCTAGAGGAATATTTTGAATTATACTCGGATTGAAATCAAGCTTGTCATTAGCAATGCCCTTCAATTTAGTATCCATTGAGTGAGATTCAATAGTTTATTCTTTTCCTTTGGCAAGAGAGTTTAAAGTTTTCATGTTTTGCAAAATCTTCATCACTGTGAGTCTACTATATTCAACCAAAGTATTGAGATTTTTATTTAAAGAAACATTTTACTTTTCCAGATTATGTAGTCTTTCCTTGATTTGGTGGAACTCAGAGATAATTTCATTAAGATCAAATTTGGTTTAATAAATGACATCATTGAGACTTAACTTATTGTGTTCATCCTTAAATCTTTTTTTATCCTTCACACACCATAGAAGGATGGATTTGTAAAAATCAACCTCATCCTCAATCTTACTCAGTCTAAATAAGTATTTTTGGTCTTCCAAAATCTCCCTAAATTTAGGTGGAGGGTTAGAATGGATAGGGAAGAGGGTAGGATAGGGTTTCAAGGGAGGATCATTCACAGTAATAGAAGGGAGGCTCTATGTAAGCATGTGTAGCTTCTGGCAATATCAGCCAATTTTCTATCAACCATTCAAGGGGATTGGGATGGGGGGTGTGAATAGGGGTAAAAGGTGTAGGGGAGTGAGAAACAGAGTGAATATGAGTGGGAATAGGGAAGGAAGGAGGAGGGGGTTGTAATTAAGGGTAGAGGTGGGGGAAGAGGGAACAGGGGAAGACAAGGGAGCTCTTTTAACATATTTCCTTTTCTTAACTGGGGTTGAAGGAAAATTCATAGGGTTAACAATTTTTTTATTTTAGAAAGAGCGTAGTAATCCTGGTCACTTTCACCACTTTCTATTTCAATGGGTTGTTTGGGAAACTTGGAGGTAGTCTTAGCGAAGTTTCTTAGAGTACTTGGGGGGGATATTGCTATGCCCCTAACCTATCACATGTATGAGGATAGGAATAGCTGACTTGTGGCTTAATTATCCCTCTTTGATGCTATATCACATTTCTCTATGCATTCATTTGGTTACTAGGTCGGCCTATGGAGTAATCATGGCCTAGATAGACTATATATAGGAGGTAGTGGGTAATTATTTATCATCATATTGTGAATTTTTCTCTTATTAAATCTTGTGGAGGTTTCCCCTCAAAGTGGCTTATCTGTTATCATATATTTTGATATATTTTAGTCATATTTGGATATATTTTTGCTATTCTACTTTATTGTTGAAGTAATTTCATTACAAGTGGTATCAGAGTTGCGATTTAGGCAATCTTGGGGGTGAAACCCTATTTTTTTAAATTTGGATATATTTAAAAAATGGTTGTTAATTTATGTTTAATTTTTTTTCTTGAGGTGATAAATAATTAAATTAATCTTCCATTAAAATTTTATCTCATTTGGATATGTTTTACAAAAGTTATCACCATTTCAGAGGTTTTCATAAAATTGCTCTATAGTGCGCAATTCAAATAATTTTTCTAAGGAAAGATTATAAAAATTTGGCTAGGGTATGTTATTTTTATGTTTTGATTTGGGGTTGAAATAATTCCAAAATTTCTTGGTCAAAGTTGGGTCAAAAGTGCCAATTAGGGTCGACATCATAAAGCCCTTTTATGGCAGGTCCACAAACTCAGGGCCAAGAAAAGGGTGCTAAAACTCCAGGTAAAACTCCTAAAAATGAAAATATGGAGTCATAATGGGGATGTAATATATCCTTTGTACTAGGGTTCTCTGACATGGATCACAAAGTGAGCCAGCTTGACTATAGTGTGCAAGGCATTCAAAGTGAGGTGCAAGGCATACAATCTAATATGAAATCCATATAAGATAGTTTGATAGATATCATGATGGATTTGAAAAATAATCATTCAAATCATCCACCTATTGCTATTGCACAACCACACTAGGGTGGTTCTCCCAACCAATCTACTTCAAATCCAACTACATTGCCACAGAGGAACTTGTTACCAAAGGTGGACATACACAAATTTGATGGACAAGATCCACTCAATTAGATCAACCAAATGGAGAATTTTTTTTAATCTACATCAAATCCCAAGTGGATAGGAGGTTACCATGGCATCCTTATATCTTGGAAATGATCAATTCATTTGGTATCAATGGTTCTGTGCTCAAAAGAAAAAGATGACTCTCAGTGTCACCTGGTCAGTTTTTTACAGAGGAGCTACAATTACACTGTGGCAATAGTGTGATAGAGAATTACTTCAACCAACTAGCAAAATTGTGACAGACTAGCTCCATCAAGGATTATATTCATCATTTTCAGAACCTGTCCTTACGTGTGGAGATAATTTCTAAGGAGAACTTGAATGACCTATTTTTGGGTGGACTCAAGGACTACATTCAAAATGAGGTATTCATGTTTAATCCACTTAAGATTTGTGATTATATTATCATGGCACATAGAGATGAGTAAAAATTCATATCCAAAAAGAAGCAGCCATTCACTCACTTCAAAGATCGTAGCATATCGACACCAACATTTCTTCCACCTACCACATTGACCCCTCAACAAATTGAAGAGAAGCGTGCAAAAAGATTATGTTTCAGTTGTGACATCAAGTGGAGAAAAGGACATAGATGTGTTGAGAAGAAGTTATTCTACATTGAGGGATCCAATGAAGATGAAGAAGAAGATGATGCCTCAAATGATCATGAGGAAGAGATAGAGGAAGTACCTGAAGATTCCAAACCTACAATCTCTTGTCATGCACTTACAGGTCTTAGCACTCCACAAACTCTTAAGGTGGTGGGTTTCCTTAAGAAATAGAAGGTGATAGTGTTGATTGATTCGGGGAGCACACATAACTTCATCAACCATAAGTTGGCCACTCGATTGAAATATTTCATCTGCTCAACACCAAAATTTTAAGTCATGATTGTAGATGGTGGCACAATTAATTATTCAAGAAAATACCATAGTATTAATCTTGTTATGGGTGAGTAAAATCTTGATTCTCCTATGTTTGAAATTCCCATGGGTAGCAAAGACATTGTTTTAGGAGTCTAATGGATCACAACCTTGGGTACCATTGAGATGAACTTCTAAGAACTATTCATGCACTTTCATTCTAAAGGTGGGAAAATTGAACTATGCGGATTATAGGCAAAATATCCATAATTAATTAGTTCACATTAGATGACCAAGATGCTAAAAAATGGGGTAGAGGGAATTATTGCATGATTCTATTCTATAGAAGATCAACCCACGCCGACATCTACACAACCTGATCTACAAATGATTCTTGATGACCACCCATCTATTTTTGGGGTCATGCCAAAAGGACTACCACCAAAAAGAGAACATGATCATGCCATTCAACTACTTTCAGGGAGTCAACCACAAAATATCAAACCATATAGATATCCATATTCACATAAGAGTGAAATCAAAAATATGGTCCATGAAATGTTGGAGGCAGGGATCATCAAGCATAGCCAAAGTGCATATTCATCACCAGTGGTCATGGTGCGGAAGAAGGATGAAACATGGAGGATGTGTCTATATTATAGGGAACTCAACAAGTACACCATCAAAGATAAGTTTCTTATTCTAGTAATTGATGATTTACTTGATGAGTTACATGGTTCTAATTATTTCACAAAATTGGATCTTCGCTCGAGGTACCATCAAATTAGAATCAAGGATGAAGATGTTCATAAAATTGCTTTTAGAACGAATGAGGGCCATTATGAGTTTTTGGTAATGCCCTTTGGTCTTATAAATGCACCATCTACTTTTTAGAGCTTGATGAACACTATTTTTAGGCCTTTTTAAAGGAAGTTTGTGCTGGTTTTCTTTGACGCCATATTGATTTATATTTAGACATGGGAAGAACATTTGCAACATGTGAAATAGGTGTTGATAGTTTTGGAGAAGCATCAGCTTTATGTGAAGCCATCCAAATGTTCTTTTGGAGTAAAGGAGGTAGAGTACTTAGGTCACATTTTTTCCCATGAAGGTGTCAAAGTTGATTCCCAAAAGATCAAAGCTATGATGGAATGGCCCATGCCAAAAACTCTAAAAAACCTTCGAGGGTTCCTCGTTACTACTGCAGATTTGTGAAAGGTTATGGAAACATAGCGGCTCCACTCACTACATTGATAAAGAAGGATGCCTTCCATTGGAATGATGCTGCCACCAAATCATTTGAGAAACTAAAAGTAGCTATGTGCACCACTCCATTTTTGGCTACTCCAGACTTCTCAAAGACATTCACTATTGAATGTGATGCTTCTAGATCTGGGTTGGGAGCAGTAATAATGTAGGAAGGAAGACCCATTGCATTTGAGAGTCATCAATTCAAAGGTAAGAATCTATAAAAACCTATCTATGAGAAAGAAATGATGGCTATTCTTCATGCAGTTAAACAATGGAGGCCCTATCTGATGGGTAGACACTTTAAGGTGAAAATAGATCATGATAGTCTCAAATAATTTTTGGAGCAAAGATTATCATCTGAGGAACACCAAAAGTGGGTAACCAAAATGTTGGGTTATGATTTTGAAATCATATACAAGAAGGGTAAAGATAATGTAGTGGCAGATGCACTATCCAAAGGGGATACATCCACAGAAGTATTACTTTATGTAATTTCCATGTTGTAAGCAGATTGGGTAGATGAAGCCAGGTTAGAATGGGAGCAAGACAAGGATACATAGGTTCTGATTTAGAATCTCTAGTAAGGTACTTTAACCTCTAACAAATTTTAATGGAAAGGTAATGTCCTATGGTATAAGGGTAGGTTATACTTGTGCAAAAATTCAGAGCTTAAGCATAAGATTCTTGTAGAGTTGCATGCATCTCCAATTGGGGGACACTCAGGGTTCTTGAAAACTAATCACAGAATCAAGAAATAATTATTTTGGGAAGGACTCAAGGGAGATGTACAAAAGTTTATGGCAGAATGCTTGATATGCCAATCGAATAAAGGTGAGATAGTTAAGAACCTAGGTCTCTTACAACCGTTAGCAATTTCTAGTCAAAGGTGGGAGGAGGTTTCCATGGATTTCTTCATAGGTTTGCCTTGTTATGAAGGTAAGAATGTTATATTGGTCATTGTGGATATGCTTACAAAATATGCCAATTTTTGTGCTCTCTCACACCCATTTTTAGCAAGTATAGTAGCAGCTGTTTTTCTGGAAGCAGTTCTAAAATTACATGGAACCCCAAAAATAATTGTAAGTGATCGTGATACTATTTTCACTAGTAATTTCTAGACTGAACTATTTTCCTTTTTGGGTACTTAGCTAGCTCATAGCTCATCTTACCACCCCCAATCTGATGGAAAAATAGAGGTGGTTAACAAATGTTTAGAGGGATATCTCCATTGTTTTGTATCAGATAAATAGGAACATTGGGTTAAATGGCTACCACTTGTAGAATGGTGGTATAACACATCTTTCCATACCTCTTCTAAAATGTCTCCTTTTCTAGCACTATATGGTTACCATCCACCTTCCATCACTTCTTCATTAAAGGTGCAAACCAAGGTTCGATATGTGGAGGAGCACATTCAACATCAATAAGAGGTTTTGGCTAGTTTGAGAGAGAATTTAACCTTGGCACAAAACATGATGAAGTAACAAGCAGATCAACACCATAGTGAGCAAAATTTTAAGGTGGGTGATTGGGTATTTGTACGTTTTTAGCCTTACAAGCAGATGTCCTTGAAGCAATAGAAAAAGGATTAAAAACTTGCTCCTAAGTATTATTGCCCTTATCAGGCTCTACAAAAAATTAGAAGTGTGTCTTACAAGATCGAGTTACCTCATTCATCTCGCATACACCCAATATTTCATGTTTCCTATTTGAAGGTCATTAGATAGAAAGTTTCAGCCCAGACAGAGCTCCCAAAACTAGATGAAGAAGGATGTGTCATTTTGGAACTAGAGAAGATCCTCCAAACACGTACTAAGATGTTGATAACCAGAGAGATTAGGGAATATCTGATCAAGTGGAATAACCTGAGCAATGAAGATGCAACTTGGGAAGGTGAATAGCCGACTTGTGTCTTGCTTATCCCTCTTTGATGCTATAACACATTTCTCTATGCATTCATTTGGTTAGTAGGTCGGCTTATGGAGTAACCATGGCTAGATAGACTATATATAGGAGGTAGTGGGTAATTGTTTATCATCATATTGTGAATTCTGCTCTTATTGAAGCTTGTGGAGGTTCCCCCTCGAAGTGGCTTGTCTATTATCATATATTCTGATATATTTCAGTCATATTTGGATCTATTTCTGCTATTCTACTTTATTGTTGAAGTAATTTCATTACAGATATTGCACTTAGAGTTGGTTTGATGGGTTTGGGTTAGATAGATGGGGTGGGAATGGAAGCCTAGAAAAATCTATGGATCAAAAATATGACAACATGGTAAAGGGGTTCCTTTTTTTTCCCATTTTAACCTCATAGATATAAGATTCCAAGGAATGAAGAATATAAAATGGAAGACTAAGAGGGATTTTATGGTCAAAATAGTTAAGTATGGTTAAATGAAAATGGTGAACAAGGGTGTACCTATTGTCAACATGATATAGTTCATGATCTGCTTAGTAACTATATCATACATAGCTTGGGGACATATTTTTGTAGGAAATTGCCTATACATTTTGGCATTTACTCACCACCCTTGATAAACTTATCTCGGTCCTCTTTGTGGTCCCTATTGAACTTAGTAAACTTCACATCCTCAATTTTCAAGCCTATAACTTGAGCAATAAGGACTTCAGTGACCTCGATTATTACATTATTAATGGTTATGACATGATCCTCTCATAATTTAGCAAATTTATAAGAAAGGTGATTATCATACACATAGATGTTGGAGATGAAATTGGTCACACTGTTAGTTTTTAAGATATCCTAGACTTGTTTATTCTTATTTAGATGCTAATAGGTCGTCGATTCAAATTTGTTTAATTCCCCTTCCATGATGGAATCAATGTAGGTGCAATGGAGCAAAGAATGATGATTGTGGCAATTGGAAATGTAAAGGGCAAAAGTAATAGGTTTCCTTCTAGGCAAATGATGGATCTAGAAGGTCTCAATTTGGGTCTCACGTGTTAGGAGGCAAACAATGTTGGAAAAATGATTGTCATTGTTCATAGGGGTGTGTGGAGGGAGGAAAATATCACAATCATCATTGTGATATGGTAGCACTTTCTCTTTTAATGATTTCATCACAATCATGAGGGGATATATCATCCTTGGTCCAAATTTTGAAAGCTATCACTGATACCCTTGTATTGGCAAAAAAATCAGCTAAGTGGTTACCTTCACAATAAGTGTGTTGTTATTTGACCTCTTTGAAACCTTTGCCTATCTCCAAGCTCTCTTCAATTATGTAGTATATGGTCCAAGAGGATTTATTTAGATTATTGAGGAAATTAATAATATGGAGGGAGTCACCCTCAACAAGGAGTTTACTAATTCAAAGATTTTGGGTCATCTGAATGCCCCATAATGTTGCAGATGCTTTAGAGTAATGATTGGTTTGTTGACCCTTGCCACCTTCATGTGCAGCTAATAAAATACCCCTTTCAACTTGTAACACTCCACCACCTCCTAACAAGCCTGGGTTGCCTTGGATGCCCCAATAAAGTTTCGTTTGATCCAACCTTGGACTGGGGGTATCCATTTAATTTTGCTCCTGATTGCCTTCTTTGGATCATTTCTTGTTGTGGATGAGAGAAAAGGAACCCAATTTTTTGCTATGCTTTCTTCATGTTGAGATGTTTCTTGATCTTTTTCTTTCTTAGAGATTTTGTAGTTTTCAAGAATAAAATTGAAGACTTTGACAACAACCCTATCAAAAGTTCTAAAAGAATCTCTAAAAATTCTATTATTTCTTTCTTTCCACACTTCCTAGATTAGTGTTGAAAGGAGAAAGTCAATAATACTCAGGTAGAGTCTCAAACAACCCAAGAATCAATAAAGATAGCAAGGTGAATCCAATGTATGTCAAATTTCTCAAGGAGAAGGCCCCATATCTTGTGAACAAAAGAACATTGTAGAAGGAGATGGGGAATAGTTTCAAAATCATACTCACAAAGAGCACAACGATTGACTAGAGTGAGACCACGTTTAGCAAAATTGTCAAGAGTGAGAATCTTGTTATGAAGACAAAGTTAAAGGAAAATGTTGACTTTTGGGATTAGATATTTATCCCAATTTTTGGTCCAATGAAAAGTCTCGAGATTAGGAGGGATGATATGGTCATATCCTGACCTCACTTCATACTCACCAATAGGAGTGGCCACCCATGTCAAGGTATCCACTTTAAGGAGATTAGGGATGTGAATAGTTTGGAGGAGAAAATTAAGCTCTGAAATTAAGGTAACATGCTCAACGCTGACATTAAAAATTTGAAGGTGCTTCCAAGTTCTTTTGTTACCTTGAAGTTGTATATAGTCAAATACCATGATGCCAAAACACTGTTGAATTTAGTCTTTAAATCTGAAACCATGGTTCAAGATCAGTGAAAGATTGATCAAATACCCAAAGGTCCTAGAATTGAATTTTAACTCTATTGTCAAGCTTCCATTTGTATCCTTATTCTATAATGTCTTTATTTATGTTAAATCTGTGTATTGTTTTTTTTTTAAAACTTTTATTCATTTATATTATTATATGTATTATGAATGTATGCCTTATAATAACTAACACAACCGTGAACCTTATCAAAACAATTTAATAATTTTTATAAAACATTAAAAAAACATCATTAAATATGAAGACCGATATTTTTTTTAAAAAATTTCATTAAGATATATCTAACACTCCATTTTCAATTATTAGATTCAGGTAATATCTCCTTCAGTACCGTTGGCCTTTCTTGCTCTCTAATGGGCGTTAATATCTAAAATTAAATTAAATAATGAGCAAGAAACTCATAGTATGACGTGAAACACAATCATCAAAGTCAACCAGACACGTCATAGTTAAATAATACGTTTGCAAGCCTCTCATTGGGTATGGAATTCTTATCCCCTCGCACAATTTCAAAGCTTCTAAGAAATATAAATCCACGTCAGATGTTTATCAATTTACAACAAATACTATATATATACAATGTATATATCACAGACCATTATTAATCCAGTTGTGCCTGGTTCGATTTCCTTAATGGGCAACCGCATTTCCATATCGTCTTCCAATACCCAACTCGTGCAAACGGTCAAAGTAATATTTTTCGACGGTGTTCTGAAGGAATTCAGCAAATCCATTAAGGCAGAAGAAATCATTGTACAGAATCCTGGCTACTTCCTTTGCCATTGGGATTCTCTGCACGTTGGAAAATTTATGGTTGCTGTCAATTCAGAGGAGGAATTGGAGTTGGGAGAGATTTATTTTGTGCTTCCTATGCGTAAATTGGAATATGTTATTTCCATGTCAGACATGGCTGCAATGGTGTTCAAGGCTAATTCTGTCATCAAACAGATAATCAGCAACGGGCTAAAAGATAATGGCGATTCTGTTGTAGAGGGCCGGGAGATGATATCGTGTGTTTCAGGAGGATCGAAGGAAATGATTATTTCTAGGAATGTATGGAGGACTAAGCTTGAAACCATCGAGGAGGGAACATTTTTATGAATGGATTGAAAAACTCTAATCACACCCTTTTCAAATTTCAAAGTGTAGTCTTAGATTTTGTATGATAATGGCAATGTTATTAACGATATCTTTGTAAGAGGGGCTATTTTCGTACTTTTCAATATTTGAAGAAATATTAAGTGTTATATATAATTAATTTATGTAAATATAAATTTCGTTTTAAAAAAATATGAATTTAATTTTATAAAATTTTATATAATTCTAAATAATTTAATAATTTTTATATATAAAAATTATTATAATCTTAACTAACAAAAAAATTATTATTATAAAATTTAATTTTTAATTTTTTTTTTAAATTTCAATATATTATTGTAATTTAATTAATAGTTAAATGTAATTGAGATTAAATATACAATGTTTAGTTATAATATTTATAAAGTAAAAATTAAGTTATAATTTTTTATTTTATTTTTAGAAAGGTTAAAAGATAAAAAAATATTCACAGTTTTGAAAAATTTAATATGGTTACGTGGGATTTATTTCACATTGTTTTATATGTTTCTACACTTTTGTGTATATATAAATAAATGGTTTAAATTTAGAATGATTGAGTTGTTCTTAATGAAATTTAAGGTTTCAAATAATATTTGTATATTTTTGTACAATTCTCACATCCATTTTGTATACATTTTGATTTATGATCGAGATTGTTTATGTAGTCTTAAAATTGGATAGGATTTTTTGTAAAACCTTGACACAATTTCTCAGTGGATATTAAAACTAAGTCGACCCATTTTCCTTTTTCCACCTTTTTTGTTCCTAACCATTGGAGGTCAATTATGCACACCAATTTCATAAACATTTAAATTTTTACATATATAAATAAATAAGAAATTGAGATAATTTGATTTTAGACACATATCAAGCAATGATTTGGGAACTTCAGGGGAGATTTATCATTAGTGTTATTGTTATAAATTTTATTTTTAGAGATTTACGATTTCTTTGTACACATTTAGGTGTTTGAAAAATCACAAGATAAATTACTAATTATATCCCTGCAAACCAACATGCAAAACCTTCCACACTTTTGGCTTCATACGAATTTCGCAAGGTGATCCTACTTTCAGAGACTCATAAGCCAAAGTGCTTAAACTCAAGAAATTGATGACATATTGTAAAGAAACAAGATACAAATTATTTTCTCATATTTCAATTCTTGAAAAAGACATTTTGTATGATATTGATCGTAAATAGGACTATATTGCATGGAACTACCTCATTTTAGGTCTCGATCTAGATGGTGACAAGTTTGTAAAGTTGCCTATTCACCCTATCAACTCTAAATTACAACAATATGCTCGAAAACAAATCTAAATAACTTACTCACTAGAACAATAATTTTCAAAATTTAAGAACCCTTTATCACCTCTATTTAATTATACAATTAATTGTATATTATTTTATTTATTTTACCTATTTTATAATATTTAATTTAACATGTACATTTTTTTATACATACATTTTGGTGAATCTAAACTATATTATACCTCATTATAAGGTTTCATCTTTTAGTGAAACAACTTTGTCTATGCTAAGACTACATATAAATTTATAAAATCACATAGATGATTTAATATGTAAAAATAAAAATCTACAAAATAATTCAATAAGATTTGGGATAAATTAATCCTCAATTTCTTAATTTTAAAATGATTTTTATGAAATCTTTATTTATAATATATACTAATAATAAAATATTAAGGTAAATCCTTAAATCATATATTGTCTATTATATGTTACTTTTATATTTCAATATAATGAAAAATTGGTTGTGTGCTATAATTTTGCATCTCATAACCTCCATATATATCACAATACCATAGGTCTTCACGAATAACATTTTACCACCTTCTTATATAACATTCAATTTAATTAATTTTTTTCCTTTTAAATTGTAAAATGAAGAAATTAGGGGTGAATTTGGAGGGAATGCCACTTTTTTAAATTTGGGATTCCAAAATACTTGTATAATCATTTTTATTAAAAATTTTGTAACAATGAAAAAAATAGTCATAACTTTCGATACATGTAAAAAAATCAAATATAGGTTTTGTAGTGATGGTAGAAAAAGAGATTGATTGAATAATTTTTTTATTGAAACATTGGTGTTTATATAGATTATGAATCATGTAAAAGTATTTTAGCTACTTGAAAAATCTTGCCTAAACAATATTTGTAGCAAAACATAATACATAAAATGTATATGACAGTGTCCATCACAAAAGATAATTTTGACAAACTATGCTACACTTCATCTACATCAATAGTGTATAATTAATGATGGTAGGAAGAGAAATCAATTGAATACATAATTTACTGAAACACTAATATTCATATAGATTATAAATCATCTGATAGTACTTTACCTACTTGCAAAATCTTGTCTAAACAAGATTTGCAGTAGAATATAATGCATAAAATGCATATGACATTGTCCATCACAAAAAATATTTTTTAAAAATTATGTTACACTTCAACTCTACATCAATGGTTTACGTGAGATTATTAAACATAATAATATTAAATGATGAAATGCTTTTATAGTTAAGGATGTTGCGAGTAAATTTTTAAACATAAAAATATATATAATATAAAGATTAAAAAAAGTTGAAAAAGAAATATATATTTATAAAATGTAAGGTAATATTTTAAACTTTGTAAAAATGATAAGGAAATTTTCGTCTTAAATTAAAAAAAATTACACAAATTAATTCAAGATGGTATAACTTCATAAACTATCTTTTACTCTAACTTTATAAATAATTCTTGCCTAAATGTTTTCAAGTTAAGGTAAGTAATATCAAGGCGATACTTAAGAATCTTAAAATTTCAATTTCTTAATAGAATTTTTATATTTATAATAAATTATTCTGTTTGAACTTTACTTGAATTGATATATTCAAATACTTTAAGAATTTATAATTATTGTAGTGTGTTATTAGAAACCTAAAACATCTTTTCACACTAAAATATGAATGTAAACATAAGGGGACAACTTAAAGGAAAGAAATAATAAAAGTGGGCATTGAGATCGTTAACTTTGAAATCTAAGTGTAGGGAAAACTAGTTAGAAGCGATAATATATTAAATTTATGATTTTTATGATCAAATATAATTAAAAATAGGTTAATTACAACAAAGATTGTGTTTTTTCATCATTTAGCGCATCTTTATATCTTTTTTTTCTTCCTCTTATAATTAATGAAACACCAACTCTATCTCTCACATACTCATTCTTACAATTGAACTTGTCTCTCATTTATTATTCTCTAAAAGTGTCCTTTTGTACATAGAGGTTTCCTCAATAACCAAGATTTGGAAAGACATTACCATTCTATAGTTACTCTAACTATTCAATTCACTCATATATGAAACTATCATTTTAAGTGCATGCTAATGGTTATGAAACTACCACCTTTAGAGAATAGAAGTTATGCAACTTCTTTTTGCATGTACTAATGGTTTCAACAACATACAGTAAATACTCAAATTGAACTTTTGTTATTATATTAAATATAAATTGTACTGCCATTTGAGATGGATTTCTATTGAGAATCAATCTTTTTTAGTGTTTGGGGTAAAAAATCTAAATATTTTATGCTGAATTTTACAATACAAAGTCGATTAATAATTTTTAATCATATCATCTTCATATTGAATATGTACCTAGTTTTTTGTTATCAAAAATTGATTAAAAATACTTACCTTTCATGCAACAATTAAAATTTAAAATAGTTAAAAAAATTATATCACTTTTAATATCATTTTTACATCAACTACTATATATAATATAAAATATGGTTATGATTTTCATGCCATTATAAATTTTAATTTACAACAAAACCCATCACTTCCTTACCTTTTTATGATTTTTTTTAAATATTAAAAAAATTAAAATAAAATCATTTTCTAAAATATTTATAAAATAATAATTTTAAAAATATGCAAACATTTTTAACATCCTCCCAACCACTATTAATTCTGCATCTTCAATATTATAAACTTGCATTTTCATAAAATGATATTTGTAATAAAAAATCTATTAAATTTTAACAAAAATAATATATTTTATTTTTAAAAAAACATTGAAGACACCCTTCTAAATATGAAAGCTCATCCACTCCTATCCCAATCAAACCACGAACTTCTCTTCCCTATCTTGCCTTACTATAAATAATTTTATTAAATGTAAAAAAAATATAAAAATAAAATAGATCCATGAGGATATGCACAAAATGGGATTTTTGAAAATAAATCACAAACTTTGATACGAATTATAACAAGATGATCTACAATTGTATCTAGGTTGCTCTCATCTAATGTCTCTTAATATCACAATTTTCATTAGAGAAAGTCATTAATTTTTATTAGAGAAAGTCATTTGAAGGAGGATCTTCACATTTTAAATCTTCAAATAAATTAATTGAAAAAATATTTTTATTTTGTAAATAACAATTTTATATTATGTTGTTTTTAATGTTTTATTATGGATTGAGTTTAATAGTTAATTAAAGATTATAAATTATCAAAGGTTAGTAATTATATATATATATATATATATATATATATATATATATATATATATATATATATATATATATATATATGGGGATAATTTACGATATATTTTTGATACTATTTAGATTGAATTTTTTTTAAAATTTAGATCGTTTTTGTTTGAATTTTAAATATTATGTTAAAAAATTTCTTAAAAAATCTATTTCGATCGAAATGATAAATCAAAATGTTTTATATGAAATAGTGCTTATTTTTTGATTGATCTAAATTATTATCAAATCAAATGGGAGTTTATTTTTTCTAATCCCTATAAATCATAACTAGATGAGAAATGAGTGAAAAGACTTATATTAATAAATCTTTTAAAATTAATAAAAATAAATAGAATAGATATCTAAAATACATCTATCTAAAATACACCAAGAGATATCAATTTTGAGGTACTTATATTGTGATGTAGGCTAGATAGGCACCTTAAAATTGATATCTCTCAACATATTTTAGATAGATGTATTTAAGATATCTATGCTAGTAGCACCTACAGTCCCACAATTGTGGCATGTACATTTAACAATAAATATCAATTAATGCATCATTTCATGTTCATCCAAATAAGAAATATATATCACATTCAATGATAATGAAAGAAAATAATTTCATATACATTAAAATGTAAAAATAAGTATAATATATGTGATATTAAATATGTAACATTATTATAGTTCTAATGACTTGAGTCTCTATTCCTTAGCTTTTCTCTTGGAAAGTTGTTTTCCCGTTTTTAACTTCTCATATCTGTCATATAAAAATGGTGACCAAATTTTGAGTCCTAGAGATTTTACATGTGAGATGGACACAAATGTTAACCCTAGTCTTTCTATATACTTTATATCAATTGTTACTTTAGAAAGAGTCAATCCTTGTGATTTGTGTATGGATAATCCCCAAGCTAGTCTTAAGGGTAGTTGTCATGTTCATCCCCTTTGTATTGGTGTAATTGAAATTGTATGTAGAGTTGCATCTACAAATGGCATTTCAAAGTAACTATCAAATTCCGCCATAACATATGTAGGTGGCTCTGGTGGGGAACTTCTAGGTCTGTATACTATACTTTGAATATATCCTAGAGATCCATTTACAAGTCCTACTTCTATCCATACGTTAGATGTTAAAATCACCCTTGCATCCTTAGTTATTATTAACTCTACAACTAATTCACCATTCTGACCTCTTGATGGATTGGTACTATCTGTTCTAGTGGCAATGCTCTATGCAATCGGTCCTTTTAATGATTTCAATTTCATTCTGTTATATTTTTTCACATTATCATTTATTACAAATAAATGAATAACATTGTAAAAATTTTCCCTGATGCTTGGATGTAATACACTATTTGTTCTTGACATCAATAGTTTCCAATCACCAATAGTCGAATGTGTATCTCTAAGATTTATGAGTAATTATCGAAACCTTTTTTGGGTGTCACTTTCTCCTTCTTCTCTAAATACCTTATCCAAAGTAAAAACTATTTTGAATTATTCCCATAATATTTTTTCATGTTTTTTAATATTATATGGTGATTTATCACTCATAGGAGGTAATTGGCCCAAATCTCCTACTAAAATGATTGATCTACCTCCAAGACTCATGTTTGCATTTTTTGAAAATACATGATGAAGTCGTGTATCTATGTTCTGCAACATTTTTTCCCCAATGAAACTCATTTCATCAATCAATATTTATTTTATATGCCACATATATTCTTGAAAACTTGTGAGTCTTGTTGCTTATAATTCAGTAAGTCTATGATTGGGATTCACAGTGTTGAGTGGATTGTCGAGGCACCAATATTAAATTTTATAACTCCTGTTGGTGTAAGTAATAGAAGTGGACAACATTACATAGTTGATGATTCATTTTGAAAAGCTTCACGAATGGCATCAATTAGATGTGATTTTCTTGATCTTATTATTCATTGAATTATCAAGCATAGTGATGCGACATTATGAGTCTGAAGAAAATGTCTAATGATTATATTAAGTGCCTTTTTTTGTTTGGAACCTAATGTTTCATATGAAATATTACTTTTTATATCATTTGGTATGAGTAACCCATTGTCTTTCATTGTGCTTATGAATTTTATAGCTGAAGTTATGTATTATGCTCCTTTATATTTCTGATTCCATGGTGCTTGTCTATTAAGATCTCTTCTACCCAACATATCTAATTCTAATACTTCCATATCTAATTTTGATACTTCTATAATTTGCCCAAGATGTATCCTTGATATGATTTCCCATTCATGTTCCATTGTATTTTGATGAGCAGATTGAGCATCATCACATTCAACATCACCTTGATTTTCATGATCATCTGACATAGTCCTCCACTCCACATGCCAAGGATTATAATTAAATGACTCCCATTTTGATTCTATTATATCATCATCAAGTTTGATATCTCTTTCTATATTATGAAATGGATTGTAAATCAATAACTCTTACCAATAAAAATCAACCCATTTTTCTTATTCCTGCACTGGTACTGTAGTAAACCTTGGGAATACTCTCACAATAGTTTCCACACTCCTAGCCTCCCATTTATTATCTCACCTTCACTTAGGATTTTATGACCATAAACTAGTTGTATCTATAAGTGAAAAACTTTACATTTCATAAGGTTTTTTCATGTATCCATCAATGAAAGCTTTTAAGGGTTTATCATTTTCTAGTTGTACAATATGTGTCATAGGTTTGAACACTTTGCATGAAACATTCAAAGTGACAAACACTCTAATATTGTCTACCAATGGAAGCTCCAACAACATATGACATGTCTCTTGTTCCCCAATGTCTCTTTTGATAAGGGTTTCTATTAGGAGTCTTCTATATGCTCTAGTTTTTAATTCATCAGGGTTTTCAATGTTTTCAAATCAAATTAACATTTGATGAGAAGTTTTAGAACTCTTCTCATATTTTGCCACATATTTGGCAATTTAATTGATTACCATATGTTTTGAAAGCACAAGTTACCAATTTACATTTGCTCTCCACAATTGTAGTATGTTTCAGTTATCTGTATTTACATGATCATCATTTTTTCTAGGCTCATATTTTTTATCTCCTATTTTTGGGTCTTAAAATAATTTCGATCCATTCATATTCAATGACCATGGTGCATTGTAACTATAAAAATAAAATAAAAATTAGTTTATGTAAGCACATTATGCTATATTTATATATATAAAAAATGAATGTATGAATATCTTACATAGAAAACATCTTTCCTCTTTTCTTATGTAGACAGGCACCCACTCTACACATTATATTATGCTTTACATAATTGAGCATCTCTTCATAGTCATGGTTAAGATCCACTTGTGCTAGTTGATGTTTATTTCAAAGACATGGATGTTGCGTAAAATTTTGTCATACCTATATTGCATCATATATAAAATTGTATTTGTTAGTATGAGACAACTTAATTACTATGTAAACATTATATATGAAAAATATTGATAGCATACCTGTATGTTTCATTGATGTGGATCTCCATGTGGATTCTAGGCATGGAAAATAGGATCAAAGTATTTTTGATCATTTTATAGATCATGATTATTTATCCAATCAAGGTTCTCCATGTTTAGTGCTCCCTCCAACCATATGAACCCATGTACATGTGGTAAACCTGTATGTTTCCATTCATATCTAGACCAATGATCTTTCACTTTCATTACTTTTTGTAGTATATCCTTTCAAAAAAATGTATATGGCAAGTGTATGTAATATTCCAATATATGAAGATAGTCAATAATATTCTATCAATGCCATTTTTTTTATTGTTGGGGATTGGTTGGTGGTGTTCCATGCATTAGTGCATGCAGATTAGGCCAATACATATCAACTACACTCAACATGAATAAAATTGTTGGCATTCCAATTTGATGCAACATGTCACTTAATTTTTCATGGCTTGTTGCCCAATAAGACCTTGTACCCCTCAATCTAGTACAAAAATACATCAAACAATCAACTAGATGATAGTGTGGCATGCTGTCCATATCCTCACATAATTCATTAATAGTGATTGGCATGTTTTATAGACTTTTTTCACAAACACTATAGATAAATTTTGTGCATGATGTCTCATAATCATATTCATCATGTAATATTTGAATCATGGGTGTCATCCAAAATGATGATCCCTATATCAAATAAAATGTTTAACAAATTCATGTGTATATACTCATTTCATTCTTACTTATAACCAATCACATCTTCCATTTGGAATCAATGTGGGGAAGGCCGTATTAGTTAACCCTCCTATAACACACTCATTTATAGGGGATGCACTAATTCTTGGCCAATCCATCAGATCATTAGGTTTTGCATTATCATTATTCACCATGCATGGATCAATTATATCTCTCTTATGGAATTTATGGGTTTAGAGGCTATTGAATTCATGTTATTGATGATATTTAATTCATACTTTTCCATCATTGGACCCTGAAATACATATTCATTCACATCTGAATCAAAATCCATATGTACAAAGCTCAATGGGTCAAAGATATTTTTCTCAGAATTGCATGGAAGTTTGATATCTGTATTTTCATCAATCTAAACATCTCTATAGAACTTCTTATGTTCTATTTTATATCTTAGTTCCCTATATACTCTCTCTATTAGCTGTAAAATTTTAATTCATTTCACATTGTCTCTTCTTCAAATAATAATGTTTAGTAAATCTTTTATTTGATGTGGTAAAACCTTAGAAATTTATTTCACTTCTTATGGACAACTAATTATATGTAATTTATATTTATATTGACCTCCAATTTAATATGTGACATAAAGGATTGGATTGACTTGTGATATCAACATCTCTTTTAAATGGGTTAATCATGTAAGTTCTGGTGGCTGTGGACTAGGATCCATATTGTTTGATGCTGAAAATTGATGATCATTTTTATCTTGTTGACATCTATCACAAATTGGACCTTCAAGTGATCGATTGATATTTATGTCAGGGTAATTTTATTGACAAATATAACAATACTTGGTGAATCCAATTTTTCTAAATGATGGCAAAAAATCATTTGTAACATATTTAAATCTACCTCTATATTTCCACTGTTATCATGTGTATTTTATATATTATTTTCAACACCATCATCCATTCCATTTATTGCTCTATTAACTATAATTTTTAACACATGTTCAATGGTCATTAAATTCACTTGTTTAGAGTTACCATCAACATTAGCATTCATTTGATGATGTCTTCAAATAGCTTCATGATTACATTCTTGTAGTTGGTTTCTTTATTCCTCTATGAATTGATTCAAATGAATTTCTCGTTGCATTATTATTCTTAATTTCTGTTGACCATCTTGAGATGTTCATGCATGATATGCCATCATTTCTTGGGCATGTTCTCTTATTTTTGCTTCCAGTTTTTGAACTGGAATTTCTGCCCTACATTTTGCACATCTTTCTGTTTCATTCTCATGACATTGTTGTCTTTGTTATTATATTATTTGTTCATGTTGTTTTCTTTGATATTGTTGAGCATATTCTCTTCGGTATTCTATTTGCTGCTCTTCAGTTTCAAAATTTAATCATGGACATGCCATGCCAATAAAATAAAATCATAAAATATTCAACCTATTTTTTCAAAAAATTAAAATAAAATTTAACCTTTTTTATAAATACAAAATTTACTATATTAATAATTCACTAAATATCCAATACACTATTAATATATCCATTAAATTATTATGAATAAATACATATATTAATACATGGGTTATTTTATTATATATATATATATATATATATATATATATATATATTAATGGATAAAATATTTACTAAATTTGCATATAACCCATAAATTAGTAACAAAATACATTATATTAGATATTTATTAAATAACCTTTGGGGAATTTGAAAAAATATATTTTTGTTTGTTAATATATATCTAAATTTTGAATTGAATGGCATAATCAAGTTAAATAGAATGCAACAACAATATAATTATGTACATAAACTACAATTATCTAAATTTTGTCCTAATTATGTAATTAAAAGTGCCATCCCTGGTTTTATGTAATTAATTATGTAATGCATAAGGTCCATAATTAAGATTTTAATGGAGGATTAAATATATTTAGCGAACACGATGCAACAATAGATACTTCATTGGTGAGCAATAAAAGGCATTTAAATAATTTTTTTGTTATAGGATGAATTATTTTCAATAATTTATAGTTATCTAAATTTTGAATTAAATGGCATAGTCAGGTTAAATAGTATGTAGTAACCAAAAAAAATTGTAAATAAACTATAATTATCTAAATTTTATCCTAATTATGTAATTAAAAGTGCCATCCCTATTTTTATGTTATTAATTATGTAATGCAACAACAACAAAATTAGGATTTTAATAAAAGATTGAATATATTTAGGGAATGCAACTTGGTAGTCTATAAGATGCTTCATAGAACATACCTATTTTGGTTTGATTGGTTTGATAGAGATATTATTCCTCTGAATTTCCCAAAGAACCAAAAATCATTGTTTGGATGAAGTGACGAAACTATAGAAGTCCAAATAAAAAATTTGAGATGCAAAACTACCCTAACTGGAGTGATAAAGAAATTTGGTTGCAATGTAGTGTGTTTATATCTATTTTTGTAATGATGTGTGTGTGTGTGTGTGTGTGTGTGTGTGTGTGTGTGTGTGTGTGTGTGTGTGTGTGTGTGTGTGTGTGTGTGTGTGTGTGTATGTGCGCGCGCGCGTGTGTGTGTGTGTGTGTGTGTGTGTGTGTGTGTGTGTGTGTTTGTGTGCTTTAACAATGCATCCCTTTATTACATATTTTCAAAATAATTATTGACTAGTTATATATATATATATTTTTATATGTCAGCTAAAAAAAAAATTAAAGTTAGCCATTCATGCCATTACATCCCTAAATACCACTATAGGTTACACCTCTCAGCATATTATATGTTTTATTATAATTTTTTATGTTTTAATTATAAATAGTTCTCTCATTTCTACTTCCATTTTTTGAACTTGCATTTCTGCCCTATGTTTTACATGTCTTTCTCTTACATTCTCATTACATTATTGTCTTTGTTCTTCTTTTCTTTTGTCACATTGTTATCTTTGATATTATCAAGCATATTCTCTTTGGTATTCTATTCCCTGGTCTTCAATTTCAAAATTTAATCATGGACATGCCATACCTATAAAATATAAACAAAAAATATTCAATCTATTTAAAAAAAAACTACAATTAAACTTTTTTATAAAATCAAAATTTACTTTTTTAATAATTTACTAAATCTCCAATACACTTTTAATATATCCACTAAATTATTTATACACACACATATATACACATATACATATACATATACATATATACATGTATACAAACATATATATTAAATAACAAAATACACTATATTAGATATTTATTAAATAACCTTTAGGGAATTTAGAAAAATATATTTCCTTCTCTATTAGTATATATCTAAATTTTGAATTGAATGGTATAGTTAGATTGAATAGAACACATCAACAATAGAATTATGTAAATAAACTATAGTTATCTAAATTTTATCCTAATTGTGTAATTAAAAGTGCCATCCCTAGTTTTATGTAATTAATTATGTAGTGTAACAGGTTGAGAATAAGGATTTTAATGGAGGACTGAATATATTTAGGGAATGTAACACAACAATAGACACTTCACTGGTGAGCAATAAAAGGCCTTTCAATAAATTTCCTATTATAGAATGAATTATTTTCAATAAGTTATAGTTATCTAAATTTTGAATTAAATGGCAAAGTCAGGTTGAATAATATGTAGTAGCAGTAGAATTATGTAAATAAACTACAATTATCTAAATTTTATCCTAATTCTATAATTAAAAGTGTCATCCCTAGTTTTATGTAATTAATTATGTAACGTAGTAGTAATAGAATTAGGATTTTAATAGAGGATTGAATATATGTAGGCAACACAATGCAACAATATATAAGATGCTTGAGAGAACATACCTATTTTGGTTTGATTGGTTTGGTAGAGATATTCTTCCTTTGAATTCCCCAAAAAAGTAAAAATCATTTTCTAGATGAAGTGGTAAAAATGGTAGAAGTCCAAATACAAAATTTGTGATGCAAAAATACCTTGGATGGAGCGATAAAAAAAGCTGGTTGCAATGCAATGCATTTATAATTTTTTTGAAATGTTTTATATGTGTGTGTGTGTGTGTGTGTGTGTGTGTGTGTGTGTGTGTGTGTGTGTGTGTGTGTGTGTGTGTGTTTGATTAAATCAATGGGATAAAAGGGTCTTGAACCCTATACAAAGCATCCCTGAAGGTATAAAGGTCTTAAACATGTAAAAAATAACACATTAATAACACATAATAGACTAAACAATAATCAAACTTGACCTAGAAAATCAAACACCCTTGGCTCAAAATTGAGTCTATGAAACATGCTTAAGAAGACCTCACTTTCTCCTTTAGACAATAGTCCAATCAGCAGTATTATCTCCATTTGTAGAATTAGGAGATGAAGGAGGTGAAAACTCACCAATTCTTCATAAGGAGGTGGAACATGGGGGGAGGACACAACATCATCATCACCGTCATAATATAAAATGCGCGATGCAAAAATACCCTCACTGGAGTGATAGAAAAATCTAGTTGCAATGTAGTGTGTTTATATATTTTTTGGAATATTTTATCTTGTGTGTGTGTGTGTGTGTGTGTGTGTGTGTGTGTGTGTGTGTGTGTTTTTGATTAAATCAATAATAAAAAAATGGTCTTGAACCCTATAAAAAATAACCCTCAAGGTATAAATGTCTTAAACATGTTAGAAATAACACATTAACAACACATAATAGACTAAACAATAACCAAACTTGACCTAGCATGTCAAACACCCTTGGCTCAAAATTGAGTCTGTGAAACATGCTTAAGAAGACCTCACTTTCTCCTTTGGACAACACTCCAATAAGCAGTATTATCTCCATTTATAGAATTAGTAGATGAAGGAGGTGGAAAAATCACCAATTCTTCATAAGGGGGTGAAGCGTGGGGGGAGGACACAACATCATCAACCCCAGTAACAAACAACACACTAACAATAACAATCCTGGTCTCAACCATAGTAACAATAATAACAATATCATGGGAGATAGCAGGGGAGGACCTTGTTATAGTTTTAGTGACATTAGGGTAAGTTGATCCAAAACTTAGAAGCTTTGGTTGAAAGATAATTCAAGAAACAAGAAAAACACAATAAAAATAATGCTATCTCTAAGAAGAGATGTTTTATTCATCAAATTTATAGATCCAAACATATGCTTATCTCTGAGAAGAGATGTCTGATTGCCATTTTGTGTTACATCTTCATTTATACACATTTTTAAGGTAGGAAGAGGATGTGGAAGGTCACCAATCTTGAGGGAGATCAAGTGGTTTGACTTCCATGATTTAAAATAATACAAAATTCAAAGAATTACTATTTTTAGACTGCACTACTAAAATTGAAATATAGGGCACTTATATTTTTTTTAGGGGTTAAAAACCATTAAGCAAAGCTTAATTCCATCTCATGGCATTCCCCTTATTCTTATCTTTCTAATGGTTCAAATGGGGAGTCAAACAGAGCTATGGTGCAAAATTTATGGTTCCCAGAAGTTCTGCCACCAATTGTGGTAGAACCGTCACCCAGATTGTCACCTGAAATGTTGTTCAGATTAGAAGTCCATGCAATAGTCCCAGTAGATACAATAGTAGTGGAGGTCCCAATAGTATTCCTAGAATTATCATCAACAGTAGGGGAGGACCCTGCAACACTCCCAATAGTAAAAGAGTTATGCAATGGGGGAAGGGGATCCTTCCTGTCATCAAAAGGAGGCTCAAAATCATCTGGGTCAGAATCATTGACATCAACACCTACCATAAGGTGTTCTTAAAGAGCATCCTTCCACCAAGATAAAGCCCATAGAACCTTCAAGTGGGGGCATTAAGAAGACAAATTACCCGTAT
>JARHVA010000555.1:2390000-2407500 GCA_037957365.1 Torreya grandis
TCACTTTGTCCTTTGCCTTGTTCATTTTCCCAAAGGAATTCACTTTGTCTGTTTTGTTGGGGGAACTTTTTCAAAGGAAATCCCTTTGCTCTTTTGGCCTTTGAATTGGTCCATTTACCCCCTTCCTACCCTCTACAAGGACAGTTTGAGCTCTAAATTAGCATTTCAAGTTTTTGCAATGGTTCACTTCAGCTTCTAAGTGTCCTTCACAAGGGTTGTTTATCCCTTGGAAATTTGCTTTAGTCGATTTTATGTGAATCTCAAATTGTGACACGTGGCAACATCCACTACTCTTAGAAACAAAGTGAAATGAGGCTCAAAAGATGACACTTGGCAGCATCCGCTGCTCTTAAAAACAAAGTGAAATGAGGCTTGGAAGATGACACTTGGCAGCATATGCTACTCTTAGAAACAAATTGAAATGAGGCTCGAAAGATGACACTTGGCAGCATCTGTTGAGTTTTGTCGGGTTTTTGTTTCCTTCCTTAGTCACTTTTGCCATAGAAATTCCCTCCACAAGGGCACTTGTGTCTTTGATGTTTGGGGCACTCCTTTGAACTTGTTGCTTGAATCGACCAATTGAACCAACTTTGGTTCAATGGTTCAATGGTTCATTCCCTTGTTTCTATTGACCGCTTGAACCAAGATTCTTTGAAACAAGCCTCGTTGAACCCATTGAACCTTTGAGCCTTTGTGGTTCAATGGTTCAACAATTCAATGGTTCAAGCTTCAAAAACTTGTTCTTTTGATTGAACCTACCTGTAGAAGCCTTTGAATGTGTTAAAGCATTAGTCCATCACTTCCTTGTTCTTTCTAAGCTCTTTGATCTTCATTATACTGGTTGAACCTTTGAACCTGTGAACTCATTGAACCCTTGGGTTCAAGCTTCAATGGTTCAATCGGTTCATTCTTTTTGTTTGGATAAGTCCTTTTGATCTTTTTGAACCAAATGCATTGAACCATTTGGTCATTGAACCCGTTAAACCATTGAACCCATTGAACCTTTGAACCAAAGTGGTTTAATGGTTTAACAACTCAATGATTCAAGCCTTCTTCTTTTTGATAAGTGTTTTGAATCCGTTGAACCTTGAAGCGGTTGAACATTGAACCTTGACAAATGCACTTAACTCTTGCTGCTGATGTTGAACCTTTGAACCCATTGAACCCGTTGAACCAAAATGGTTCAAGGTTCAACGATTCAATGGTTCAATCTTTGCTTAGAAGCTTGACGATGAACTCTTTTGGTTGAGCTTTGTCATTGAACCAAAATTTAAATCACCTAAGTGTTGAGAGCTTGCTTCTTTCCTATAGAGTATGTAGAAATCAACCTGAGAAGTCCATTAAACTTGGCCTATAGAGTCCATAGATTCAAGCCTACAGAGTCCATAGATTTAATCCTGCAGAGTCCGTAGATTTCTGAGAAGCTTGAAAAATGAGGAATTTGAATGCTTAGAACAAATTTTGAGAAGGAAAGAGATTATTTTGGTCTGAGGAACCAAAATAGTTCACATGTTGTCCCAAAAAATGAGAAGTTTATTTTTGGGGACAACAACTGGCTCTAGTTGGGGAACTTCTATCAATTATAAAAAAGAATTAAAGGGAGTAGAATCTAGAATCTCCAGTGTCTTCATGTGTACCATTGGGTTATGGAGTCATGTTACCCATAAATGGAAGGCATAAAAAAAATGAAAACAAACAAAACAAAATAGAATTAAAAACTATACAAATATACATATGTACAGATGCAATGATTTGATACTTCAAGAGTTAAAGTGTTTCAGATGCTGCCAATTGTGAGGTAGAGAAAAGAGTGTGCCATATTGATATTTCAGCATAAAGCTATTTTCACCATTTTGTTGATGAATTATAAATGGGCCTCTCCAAAGGGAGTCAAACTTTCCATGCATCCCTTTTGGTTCTCTCCTTTTGCCCAATAGCAGGACTTGATCCCCAATCTGGAAATCATGATTTTTGGCCTTTTGGTCAAAGAGTTTCTTTACCAAACTTTGATGAGCAGCAATTTGGTCCACCACCATGGTTCTCTATTCATCCAGATTAGTTAGGCACATGATTCTCTTATCAAGAGAGCTTTCATATATCCGATCTTCAATTGCCTTTTCCAATTTCAAGGCTGGCAATTCTAAAGTGATTGGTATTTCAGCATTGATACCATAAAGAAGTTGAAAAGGAGACATACCAATTTCCCTCTTTGGTGTGATTTTTTCTACCCATAGAGCATCAACCAATGCTTTATGCCATGTCCTTTGATTGTCATCTGCTAGCTTCTTGATGATAATTATCGGGTTCTTATTGCTTGATTCAGCTTGTCCATTCCCTTGTGGAAAATAGTCAAAAGAATGGGAGAGTGTAATTCCATAATGGAAACAAAATTGTGTAATCTCTTGGGAGGTGAAACAAGCTGCATTGTCAGTAAAATTTTTGGTTGGAACTCCAAACCTAGAAATGATATTCTCTTTGAGGAAATTGCATACAACTTCTGAAGTAGCATGCTTAGTTGGGATTGTTTCTACCCACTTGGTGAAATAGTCAGTTGCTATAATGACATAATCATGTCTAGGGCTTGAAGATGGATTTATAGTCCCAATAAAATCACTGCCCCATTGCTAGAAAAGTTCTTATATGATCACTAGCTTGAGAGGCAGGGCAGCTAACTTAGGTCTTCCAACAAATTACTGGCAAAGTTCACATTTTCTCACCCACTTATATGCATCTTGGAAAAGAATTGGCCAGTAATACCTGGCTCACAAAATCTTGTGAGCAGTTACAAGAGCAAAAAAATGTCCTCCATAGGCTAGATTATGGAAAGATTTAAAAATTTGGCTTTGTTTCTCTTTGTCTACACAGCGAAGGACTACTCCATCTATGCTTCTCTTATACAAGACGTTTTCCCAAAGGACAAAATTGGTAGCTTTCAACTTGATAGTTCTCCTTTCTTTATAAGACAATTGAGCAAGACATTCACCATAAGTAAGGAAATGAGCAATACCTGAATACCACTCATTGGTAGTGGAGACAAAAAGGATTGTTGGTGTGTCTTCCACTTCAGCTTCTACATGTTGTGTATCTTCTGGCTCGTTGTCAGCAGTTAATTGGCATAGGCCTTTTCCCTTGACCAGCTTTATTGGCTTGATGTCTAGATCAAACTCTTAGATCTTTGCAATCCAATTGCCTCTTTTTGTGCCAAACTCCTGCTGAGTTAATATGGACTTGACTGTAGTGTCAGGAACTAAGGTAGTAGTGTGTGAATTCACGATATAGAAGTGGAAATGTTTGACTGCTTTCACCACTGCATAAGCATGCTTCTCTACATTTGAATACTTCATCTCATGGGTTTTGAGAGGGCAACTCATGAAAGAAATAGGAGATTACATACCTTCCTTGTCCTGTTAAATAAGAATTGTTGAAAGCATGTGTTTAGAAGCATAGCTGTATATGATGAAATCTTTGTTGTAATATGGACAAACCAGGGTAGGGGCATGGGCAATGGCAGTCTTGATATCCTGAAATGCTGACTTGCCTTCTTTAGTCTAGCTAAAGGTGGTCTTCCCTTTCATCATGTTCACAATGTGTCTAATCTTCTCAACAAATTTTGGGATGAACCTTCAAAAGAAATTCACCTTTCCAAAGAAAGAGTGAACATCATTTTTACTTGTAGGCAAATTAAGCTCTTGAATAGACTTGACTCTGTCTGAGTCAATCTTTATGCCTTATTTAGACACAATGTGTTCGAGGAGTTTCCCCTCTGTTACTCCAAAAATAAACTTCTTAGGGTTCAAAGAAATACCATTCTAGCGGTAGCACTCCAGCACTTGTTGTAAGTGGCATACATGATCAGAACGGTACTTTGAAAAGATGGTTAAGTCATCAAAGTATACCACTATGAATTTACCCATCTCATCTTTGAAAGCCAGGTCCATTGCTCTCTAAAAGGTGGAACCAACATTTATCAAGCCAAAAGGCATTATTCTATATGCAAATGTACCCCAAGGTGTGGTGAATGCAGTCTTATGTTGGTCTGCTTCACCAACTTCAACTTGATTAAATCCCGAGAATCCATCTAGCATTGATAACATCTCTAAACCTGTCACTGTTTGAAGCACTTGATCCATGATTGGTAAAAGGTAATTATCTTTCAAAGATGACTAATTCAGATTCTTGAAATCTACACAAATGTGAATTTTTCCACTCTTCTTCCTTACAGGCACTATGTTTGCAATCCATGTGGAATGATAGATTAGGAAGATGATTCTAGAATTTAACATTTTTTGTATCTCTGATAGAATAGTACATGATATATTTGGATTGTACTGTCTAGATTTTTGCTTATAGGGCATTGAGTCAGTCTTGAGAGGAATGTCATGGCAGATTTCATCAGGTCTGAGAGACTTCAGGTCATCACAAGAATATGCTAAGACATCCATGTATTGACAGAGTAAAGTGGTGAACTTGAATCTTTCTTTAGGGGTGCAACACTTACTAATGTTAACCATCTTGGGATTTTTTTTAGTAGTTAGATTTACTTGATCGAATCCCTGAGAGAAGCTTGAATCTGTTTACTGTTATTTGATGAATCTATCATGCTTGTCAAATAGTTTCTCAAGAGAAACCAGGCCTTTGGGAATTTTATTTCCTTTTAGTTGTAAGAATTCTTCATTTATATCTAAACTAGATTCAGAGGTTGATTCATACTTCTAATATTCACTGCCTTCAAAATGTAGTTGTTCAAAATTGTCTTTTCATTCCAGGAAGGCAATGATTTGATGATCATCATTAAATACTTGCCAATGATCAACATTGTTAGGAACACTTGGTTTATAGACTAGCTCAATAGTATACCTATCTTCTTTGAAATCTGAGTGAGGAACTAAAGGAGTTCATAAAATAGCAAGTGCATCTGCTCTGTCATTAGATTCCCTGGGTATGGCAAAAATGTTGAAAGCATCAAAGCTTTCAATTTGGTCCCAAACCAGGTTGCGATAGTGGCGTAATCTTTCATTCTTAGTTTGGTATAAGTTTCTCACTTGACAAAACACTAATTCAGAATCCCCTTTGGCATGAAAAAACTTGATGCTTTTGTCTTGAGCAGCCTTCAATCCAAGCAACATAGATTCATATTCAGTTGTATTGTTAGTGTTGCTAAATTATAATTTCTAAGATGAAGGAAACATATCTCTTTGAAGAGATATCAACACAATTCTAGCTCTCTAACCGGTAGAGGAACAACTGCCATTGAATTCCAGAGTCCATACCTCATCAGATACTAATTTTTCTTTAGACTTTCCTTCATTAGAGAGGGAGGGTCCTTCTTCATTTGTATTGCAACCTACTAGTTCTTCTGCTATTCTAGTTGAACTAATTTCTAGGTTGACACTTTCAAGAATTTTATCAGATGTTTCATGCACTTCGTCTGTAGATAGAAAGTAGTTACCCATACCTAAGGATTCAAAAATAATTTGAGCTTCAGGGACTGATGTTTGGGTGACCACATATTTTGCCTCATTTTCAGGGAGCAACCTCTTCATTACGCCTTTGACAGGGATTCTTACCTCAGATAGGTCCACGCTTAGTTCTCCTCCCATGTCTTTACAAAAATTCAATCCAAGAAAAATGCCATAGGATGCTGGGACGTCAGCCACCAAGATAGTCATCTTGATTCTCTTGTCTGGAAACATTTCAAATGTAAATTGGGCATCTTTGATTTGCCCAAGCAATGGTACTTGCTTGTTTTCCATGGAGAAACATCTTCCAAATGTCTTGGTCAGTGTGAGGCCAAGAGATTTGCTACTTTAGTAGGCATGCCATTGTCAGATGCACCTAAGTCTATAATACAATTACTTAGCTTGTGACCATTTTTTAACAGGGAAACATAAAAAGGTTCTATTTTCCCAGGGGCAGCTAGAGGAGTAATGACAAGATTATTCAGAATAGGCATGTTCTTTGGTAAATTAGGAGTTACCTTTTTAGCATCTTGTCCTACAGGGACAATTTGGTTCTTAACCCATTGGACCAACTTATCCAATTGATTAGGATTGGATTGCAAATATTCAAATTTAGAGATTTGTATTTTTGTCTTTTTGACACGATCAATTATGTCAAATGGCTAAATTGAGCTAGGTACAGAGGAAGGTATTTCAACTTTTTGAGTTTTAGGAGGGATGGGAGGAGTGCTAGTTTGCAAAATTGAAGTAGAAGGTGAAGGTGAAATTGATGTACTTACTTTTTAGGTGATCACCAGATCCTTTGACTGGTAAGGCAGAGTGGTTCCACACTTAGCAATTCTAATTGCTGGTTGAGGTTGCTCCTCTATCTTCCCTTTATCATCTTGCTGGACTGATTGGTTCTTAGACTTGGTAAACACTGCATATGATCCATCAAAAGCTTCTCCTTTGCTTTTGGGTTCATCCTGGTAGTTTAGAAAACTAATGTGGGAGTCGCCAGCTGATTCTTCTTGATTTTTTATAAAGAGATCAACGTCATTTTCTTGATTCAATTCAAGCTGGAAAGATAACTCTGATTCTACTTCAAGATATCCCATTGCTAAATTGGTTGGAGGAGCTTCCAGGCAAGTTTCCCTTGGGGGAGGAAGATGATTTTGTTTCCCTTGATTCTTGGCAGCATTTCCCTGATATGACTGATTTGGAAATGTCCTTCTTGGCATATCTCTGTATGAAGGAGCAAAAGACATTCCTTGTGCCATTTGCTTTTTGAGAGCAAGCAACTCATTTGCCAACTTTTGCACCATTGGATTTGTGGTGCTTGTAGATGAATATTCAGAAGATGATGAAGGTCTATTTCTATTTACATCTCTTCTTATCTTCCCTGCTAAGATGAGATCATCTTCTACCTCAGTGGCCAAATATTGAGCTACAATAAGATCTATTTGACCAACACGTCTCAAAAGAAAACTTACTTCAGGTAACTGAGAATTAATGAAGAAGCATTTGAGATTCTCAGCTATAGGTCAAGCAATTATAGGAATTCTGTTTCTCAATTTTTCAAACTTGGCTATGAAGTCCCTCATTGGTTCATGAGGTTCTTTCTTCATCTGTGTAAGTTGAGCCAGAAGTGCATGTGCATCTTCTACAAGTTTTAATTTGGATTCAAACTTAGCTTTGAGGGTATTCCAATCAGTTACTGATCAAGCATGTAGATTATAAAACCAATCTACAACAGCACCTTGTAATGTTTCTACAAATAGCCTGACTGCTACATCTTCAAATTCTACTCCAATTATGCCACAGGCTATGCTGAAGGCTACAATGTGTTCATCAGGATGAACTTTCCCATCACCATGGAATTTGGTGAAATTTTTCCTTGAACTACGTGGAAGCTCATGTAGAGGTGGAGTAAGATTGGGAGAACCAAAAGAATTACCCCAGGGGCCTTGAACTACCATTATATGACTATGAAAAGGAGGAATAACAAATCTCAGAGGGGTAATTATTGACAAAGCTTTATCAATAGCATAAGTGGATACTTCGTTTGGTAATGGAGATCTAACTTTAGTAGGAGGAAAGCTCTTGGTTCATTGGAGGCAAGATGGTGAAGGAAACAAATCAAAATTACTTTGTTGTACCAACTTGAATACAGGGTCAACAATACTTTTATCCCTTTGGCTTCATGTATACCTTGAATTTTCCAGATTGTGAAACAAAAATGAAAAAGAATTGACCTTGCTTTAGTTTGAAGCTTGAGGCTTTAAACAATGCATTCTTTCCCAGTTAGTGTGGAGGTGAATGGTAAGGTTATAATAATAATGGGTAAAACACAGAAATGGAATGGAGTCTATAATGGATAATGGTAGAGACTGATTTCATCTAAAACTTGAGGTTTCAGAATGCACATAATTATATCCCTAGCAGAGTCGCTAAAAACTATTGGTTGATTATTTTATCGATCAACGTACTAATAAACAAAATAGGTTTGATCATCCAAAGTAGGAAGATTGGTTAGCCAAATGTGTAGGTTTACCACATCAAAAGGGGACTAATCTCTCCTCTCATCAAGGGGAGGTTCACTAAAGAAATACTATATATATATATATATATATATATATATACATATATATATATATATATGTATATGTATATGTATATATATATGTATGTATATATATATATATGTGTGTGTGTGTGTGTGTGTGTGTGTGTATACATATACATATATATATATATATATATATATATATATATATATATATATATATATATACACAAAAAATAATACTCAAGGGTAGGATAAATCATCCATCTCTCTTTTTTCAGAGATGATGCGTGCAAATCAAAGGAGAAATCTTAGGGATAATGACAGAAAGCACTCCTCTTCTTTTAGAAGTACTATTCAACAAACCACAAGAATCTTCCTGGTACTAATTGCAAAATGTAACCAAAGTCGTAGTAACCAGCAAATTGAGATGTAGCACAAAGTCTCCACCTGAATTTCCCAAGAGTGAGATAAGAAGGACAATGAGGGCACAAAGTCATCCCAAGGTCCTTTACATAGAAACAAAAAGAAAACACACTAAAGGTAATCGTCGGGGCACAAAGTCTCTCCACAGTTGGCTTTAAGACACCTTCCTGACTACTTTCACTAATTTTGCTTATTGAATTAAAGGAACAGAAAATATATTAAGGAAAAAGACATAAGAACAGTTTCCCCAACAAAAAAATATCACAACACAGAGTCTAAAAAGTCAATTGCTTTCTTATTCCAATAACAAAATATAATCAACAATCTGAGCTCAAAATCTCAATAATGCCTTTCAATTTGGGCAAAGTTTTGTTTCTGATAATTAGAGAGCCCCCATCCACAATAACAAGAGAGTCCCTTATATAACCTCTTCAAGAAGGACTTGGGAATAGTAACACATCATGTTGCATTGAATTTTGTTAAGAAGACATGCTAAAATTTAGGGGCATTTACCCATTTGCTTTTCTCAATGCAGAGAAATAGGTCACGCTATTGAAAGTTTGCATCTTTCAATATCCACCTAACGGTCTACTTCTAGAAACATATCTGATGCACCAATGTTTCTAGTCATTCTTGCTCTTTACACTCCTCTCAGTGGTTCTTCCTTTTGGCCTTCGCCTTAAAGCCTTTGAATGAATTTGGGTCTGTGCTTAAACCTGCAAGGATCAATGGCTATTTCATTGTTATGACTTTGATGTCTATGGGCACGTCACTTTCCTTGGAAATTCCTTTGACTTTGTCATTTGATCTTTCTTAGAGGGGACCTGCCCTTTAGGGCCTTGAGAAATGGTCTACTTTGGGTCTGGAAGAGCCCCCCGCAAGGGTATCTACCCTTCGAGTGGTCTTCAGATGGCCTTCAGGCTTCTTTCTTCTGGCGGGCTTTATCCTTTATTTCATTTAGACAAAATGTCTGAAGGAATTCCTTCGGGCAATTTGTCTGAAGGAAATATTCCTTGCCTTGTCTTTCTATTGGGCTTTGATTTGCTTTTTAGGCAAATTCCTTCAGACAAATTGTCTGAAGGATTTCACTTTGTCCTTTGCCTTGTTCATTTTCTCGAAGGAATTTACTTTGTCTATTTTGCTAGGGGAACTTTTCTGAAGGAAATCCCTTTGCTCTTTTGGCCTTTAAATTGGTCCATTTGCCCCCTTCCTACCCTTTGCAAAGAATATTTGAGATCCAAATTAACCTTTCATGTTTTTGCAATGGTTCACTTCAGCTTTTGAGTGTCTTCCACAAGGACTATTTGTCCCTTGGAAATTTGCCTTAGTTGATTTTATGTGAATCTCAAATTGTGACACATGGCAGTATCTGCTGCTCTTAGAAATAAAGTGAAATGAGGCTCAGAAGATGACACTTGGCAACATTTGCTGCTCTTAGAAACAAAGTGAAATAAGGCTTAGAAGATGACACTTGGCAGCATCCACTGCTCTTAGAAACAAAGTGAAATAACGCTTAGAAGATGACACTTGGCAGCATCCACTGAGTTCTGTCAGGTTTTTGTTTCCTTAGTCACTTTTGCTACAAAAATTCCCTCTGCAAGGGCACTTGTGTCTTTGACATTTGGGGCACTCCTTTGAACTTGTCGCTTGAACCAACTGATTGAACCAACTTTGGTTCAATGGTTCATTCCCTTGTTTCTATTGACTGCTTGAACCAAGATTCTTTGAAACAAGCCTCATTGAACCCGTTGAACCTTAAACCCATTGGACCTTTAAACCTTTGTGGTTCAACAGTTTAATGGTTCAAGCCTCAAAAACTTGTTCTTTTGATTGAACCTGCCTATAGAAGCCTTTGAACCTATTGAACCATTAGTCCATCACTTCCTTATTCTTTCTAAGCTCTTTGATGTTCATTATACTGGTTAAACCTTTGAACCTATGAACTAGTTGAACCCTTTGGTTCAAGGTTCAACGGTTTAATCAGTTCATTATTTTTATTTGGCTAAGTCCTTTTGATCTTTTTGAACCAAATGTGTTGAACCATTTGGTCGTTGAACCTTTGAACCAAAGTGGTTCAATGGTTCAATGGTTCAATGATTCAAGCCTTCTTCTTTTTGATAAGTGTTTTGAAGCTGTTGAACCTTGAAGCGGTTGAACTTTGAACATTGACAAGTGCACTTAACTCTTGCTACTGATGTTGAACCTTTGAACCCATTGAACCAAAATGGTTCAAGGTTCAATGGTTCAATCATTGCTTAGAAGCTTGCCGATGAACTCTTTTGGTTGAGCCTTGTCATTGAACCAACTTTGAAATTGCCTAAGTGTTGAGAGCTTGCTTCTTTCTTACAGAGTCCATAGAAATTAACCTGGGAAGTCTGTTGAACTTGGCCTGCAAAGTCCGTAGATTTTCTTCCTGTAGAGTCTGTAGATTCAAGCCTGCAGAGTCTGTAGATTTAAACCTACAGATTCCATAAATTTAAGCCTGCACAGTCTATAGATTTCTGAGAAGCTTGAAAAATGAGGAATTTGAATGCTTAGAACAAATTTTGAGAAGGGAAGAGATTATTTTGGTTTGAGGAACCAAAACAGTTCACATGTTTTCCCAAAAAATGAGAAGTCTATTTTTGGGGACAACACATTGTACCTATAAAAATAATAATAATAAAGTATTTGTAAACACATTATATATATATATATATATATATATATATATATATATATATATATATATATATATATATATATATATATGAACATATGAATATCTTACCTACAAACCATAATTCCTCTTTTCTTATGTAGGTAGACATCCATTCTATACATTATATGACACACTTCACAATTGAGCAGCTCTTCATAGTCATGGTCAATATCCACTTATGCCAGTTGATGTGTATTTTGAAGACATGGATGTTGCGTAAAATTTTGTAATACCTATATTGTGACATATATAAAATTTTATCTATTTATATGAAACAACTTAATTATTATGTAAAAAATATATATGAAAAATATTGATAACATACCTGTATGTTTCACTGATGTGGATCTCCATGTAGATTCTAAGCATAGACAATATAATAAAAGTATTTTTGAGCTTTTTTTAGGTCATGATTATTTGTCTAATCAAGGTTTTCCATGTTTGGTTCTCCCTCCAACCATATGAACCCATATACATATGGTGAACCTCTATGTTTCCATGCATATCTAGACCAATGATCTTTCACTTTCATTCTTTTTTGTAGTATCTCCTTTCAAAAAATTGTATGTTGCAAGTGCATGTAATATGCCACTATATGAGGATAGTCAATAATATTATGTCAATGCCATTTTTGTCATTTTTGGGGATTGGTTGGTTGTGTTCCTAGTATTAGTGCATGCATATCGGTCTAATATATATCACTCAACATGAATAAAATTTTTGGTGTTCCAATTTGATGCAACATGTCACTTAATTTGCGTAGGCTTTTTCCCAATAATACCTTGTACCCTTCATTATGGTACCAAAATGCATCAAACAATCAGCTATATGAGAGTGCAACACACTTTCCATATGTTCACATAATTCATTGATGGTGATTGGCATGTCTTTGAGACTTTTTTCACAAACACTACAAATGAATTTTTTGCATGATGTCTCATAATCATATTCATCATGTAATATTTGAATCATGAGTGTCATCCAAAATAATGATCCTTGTATCAAATCAAATGTTTAATAAATTCATGTATATGTACTCATTTCAATATTGGTTATAACGAATCATAACTTCCATCTGAAAACAATTTGGGGAAGGCCATATCAATTAAACATTCTATGACATCTTTATTTATAGTGGATGCACCAATTCCTAGCCAATCCATTAGATCTCTAGGTTCTACATTAAGATTATTCACCCATGCATGGATCAATTCCATCTCTCTTATGGCATTTCAGGGTTTAGAGACCATTAAATTTATGTGATTGATGATATTTACTTCATCCATTTCCATCATTGGACCTTGAAATACATATTCATTCACATTTGAATCAAACTCCATATGTACAGAGTTCAATTGGTCAAATATATTTTTCTCAAAATTGGGTGGAAGTTTGATAAGTGCATTTTCATCAATCTAAACATCTCTATAGAACTTGTCATGTTCTAATTTATATTTTAGTTCCCTCTCTCTCTCTCTATAAACACACACACACACACACACACACACACACACACACACACACACACACATAAAGTTTTCCGTAAGAAGTCAAATAAATTGCTAAAGTTTTACCACATCAAATAAAAGATTTGTCGATCATTGTTGTTTGAAGAAGAGATTGTTGGGGAATCCAAGAATAACACACTTGTTCTGATCCCACTTGTTAGGATCTTGCTCCTCAAAAAGAGCACAATATGATTACCAAATACAAGCAATTAAACATGCGAAATTAACCAGAAGTACAAGTAACTAGAATTCACAAATAGCACAGAATATGAGAGACAATACACTATCTTGTATTCAATACTCATCCAGAAAGAAAATACAATAAAGAAGATGCCACCTCTTCTCCACACCTCTCAGAAGCTTCCCACACCTCAAGTGTTCAGTAATTTTCTTCAAGAGTTCACTCTCCTACCAAAAACGGTCCCAACACACAACTCACACACAGAATTGGTGTTCACCTCTAGCTAGTCAGTAATAACCCTGACAGTACACAAGTACTCTAAAGTACTTCAAGTAGATCTCCTATAAGCTTGCAACAACCTGCAACTCAAACGATCATACTTACACATGTAGATCTTCAAACGTGGCCTTGCACACCTGCTGACCAAGATCCTACAACTGGAAGAAATCCTTTTCTTACCTTAATTACAATACATGCCAATAGGTCTATAAATAGATCCCAAACTTAAACAATAACTTAGACTCTTAGTTTACTAATAATAAACACGCAGCTCAAGACTCGAAATAGCCTTTACATGTTAATACTCAGTTCAACAAACTGTCTGTGCAACGAACAGTTCTGGAACCACCACAGGTGACCAATGTCGGTCCTTATCTGCTTGATGCTAACCGACATCAGCCGACTCCCTACCGATGCTGGTTGCCTTCTGCATTCATCATGACCGACGCCGGTCATACTATCGATGTTGGTGTCTCTGGAACTTCAGCAACCTCCTCCATGTCTACATAGTTGAAGATTTTAGCTCCACAACCTAACAATCTCCCACTTGGAGATAAACAACTGCAACTATACCTGTACCTGTACACCATCTAGTTTGTTTCCTTGGCTTTGTATCCCTCTTCAAGATCAATCTTGAAGACCAACCACCACAAATCCTGTGGTGCACCTCCTGTCATCCAAATCACCTGCCACATCCACATCTACAAACCATGTAGAAAATAACTTGACCCTACATAGCATGTTGACCTACTGCTGGTCCCTCTAAGAATCCACTAAACTACCCTCCAGTGCTTCTTTCCCGAATTAGCTCCAAACTTGTGACAACTCCCACTACTTGGGAAATCTCAGGTCTAGTACATACCATGCACTTAACCTCATTATGTGAATCAAGACACTGTTTTGTGAACTGTCCAACCATCGGCATGCTAATCGGTCTCACACAATCATCCTGAAACAAAGTCAACATGTGACCTTCCATGTCCCTAGAACACACTCATGCCAAAGAATCTTGCTGCTCCCAAATTCCTCATGACATACTTCTAACCTAGCTTTACCTTTAGTTCAACAACTCCCTGTTTATGTAACCCTGCAACAAGCACATCATACAGTAACAGGATAATGTAGCTAATATTATCCAACCTGGTAAAGAGAAACACAATGATCAAACCTCCATTGTCATGTAGCTTATTCAAGACCATATACCCTGGCCTTATGTCTCACACGTCCAATTTCGCTCTTCTTCATCCTGAACATCTATTCGTCTCTCAGTGCTTCCTTCCAGTTGGCAACTCCACCCAAAAACTCTCATTTGGTTCTCCTCCAAGGAATCACATCCTTCATCCATGCAAAGCTCCCACTGTTTCCTAGATCTACCTGCTCTGCTTCTTTAACAACTTCCTAGTTCTTTACCATCAGTGAGCAACAAGTAGTGTAAAGAAGAGAAATGATGAATTTGAGGCTTACATACCCTTTAAGTCCTCCATATGGGTGCTTGAGACTCCTTGACAGCTTGCTGTCTGCCCAAAATCTGTCTCAGTGATCGATGCCAATCACATCTTAGTCTGCACCTGACCGACGTCGGTTCCATGCGACTGCCTCATCACCGACATCGATTCCCCTTAGCTGACGCTAGTGTTTATCTATCTCTAAGTCATTGATGTCAGGCTGCACATAGTTAACATCAGTCCCTATCTGGTCACTGACGTTGGTTTTCTAGCCGACGTCGGTCTTTGTGTTTTTCTTGTGATAAATGAATTTTACCCACGAGCTCCTTTTAGATCAAACCCTTGTCCAAATCACCCTTGATCTGCTCAGAATTCTTCAGCCCCTTCTACTGATCTCTGTCCATCACCTTCTCCTTGAAAACCAAGACTTTCCTGTTCTTGTCATGAACATCAGATTCCTCAAGAAACATTACCTTCTTCTGCATACAGAAACCTTGATCCATGCTTTTCAAATCTGAAAGCATACCCTTTGACTCAAGAACATGCATCTCCTTCTTATTCATGTGACCAAGCCTATTAAGCCACATCTTCGAATCTACAGCTGAAGTAGATAACCCAGAAAGAGAATTAGTAATACAAGTAGATAGATAAAGCGTACCTACTTTCTTACCTCTTGCTACAACAAGTGCACCCTTGGTAACCTTCCAAGAGTCCATTGTGAGAGTTACTGTGCAACCCTCATCACCCAAACTTCTTACAGAAATTAAATTCCACTCCAGAACTGGGACATGCATGACCTCCTTCAACACCCATGCGTTACCTGTCTGCAATTTCAGCTTCACTTTTCCTTTGCTAATCATCTAACAAGGCTTACCATCTCCTAAACAAATTTCTCCAAAGTCTCCCTAAACATACTCATGGAAAAATTTCCTATTTGGGGATGCATGAAAAGAGGCACCAGAATCTAAAACTCAAGATTCTACTTTATCCAAAGAACATACCAGAGCATCCTATGCAACATAATCTGAAACATCTGCATCTCCTTCATGTCCTTCATGCTGATCTTCATCCGACCAACAATCTCTTTTTAAGTGCCCTTGCTTTCCACATTTCTAACAGTTTATTCTGCCATACCTGGACTTGGATCTCCTACCTATCTTTGACCTTGATCTCCCATGCTCTATCTTCTCTCTTTGCCTTCCCTTGCTTTCCACACTCAAAGCATTTTCTAATGATTCACCTGTGCTTTTCCTGCGAATCTCTTCATTCAAGATTACACTCACAATATCATCAACTTTTAATATTTTTGAAGCAGACGCAGTATTGCTAACTACCATTACCAAACTCTCCCAGCTTTTAGGTAATGAACATAAGATTAAGAGAGCCTTAATTTCATCATCAAAAACAATATTAGCTGAATTTAACTGGTTTACCAAACCATGGAAATCACTAAGATGACTATGTACAAATCCACCTTCCAACATTTGCAAATTAAATAATTGCTTCATAAAAAATACCTTATTCGAAGCTGAGGGTTTTTCATATAAATTTGCCAAAGATTCCATCAACTCTACCATTGTCTTAGCATGTGATAAGTTGGGAATCACAGACGATGCAAGACTCAACCTTATAGATCCCAGAGCCTTCTGATCAAGAACCTCCCATTCTTCATCCTTCATATCCCGGGGCTTGCAATCAACCCCACCCAATGGTAAGTACAAATCTTTTTGATACAGATAATCTTCAATCTACAGTTTCCATAATTGATAGTTCTTGCCATTAAACTTCTCCATTCGTAGCTTACTTTCTTCTACCATTGCTCTACTCCCACTCAAACAAAAACCCCTGTGAGTAACTTGTAATCAACACACACTAACCAGATCTAATACAACCTGTTAGTATCCCAACCAAAAGCTCTGATACCAGTTGTTGGGGAATCCAAGAACAACACACCTATTTTGATCCCACTTGTTAGGATCTTACTCCTCAGAAAGAGCACAATATGATTACCAAATATAAGCAATTAAACATGCAGAATTAACCAGAAGTACAAGTAACTAGAATTCACAAATAGCACAAAATATGAGAGACAATACACTATCTTGTATTCAATACTCATCTAGAAAGAAAATACAATAAAGAAGATGCCACCTCTTCTCCACACCTCTCAGAAGCTTCCCACACCTCAAGTGTTTAGTAATTTTCTTCAAGAGTTCACTCTCCTACCAAAAACGGTCCCAACACACAACTCACACACAGAATTGGTGTTCACCTCCAACTAGTCAGTAATAATCTTGCCAGTACACAAGTACTCTAAAGTACTTCAAGTAGATCTCTTATAAGCTTGCAACAACCTGTAACTCAAATGATCATACTTACACATGTAGATCTTCAAACGTGGCCTTGCACACCTGCTGACGAAGATCCTACAACTAGAAGAAATCCTTTTCTTGCCTTAATTAAAATACAAGCCAATAGGTCTATAAATAGATCCCAGGCTTAAACAATAACTTAGACTCTTAGTTTACTAATAATAGACACGCAGCTCAAGACTCGAAATAGCCTTTACATGCAAACACTTGGTTCAACGAACTAACTGTCCATGCAACAAATAGTTCTAGAATCGCCACAGGCAATCAACGTCGGTCCCTATCTACCTGGTACTGACCGACGTTGGCTGACTCCCTACCAATGTCGGTTGCCTTCTACATTCATCATGACTGACGTCAGTCATACTGCCAACACCGGTGTCTCTGAAACTTCAGCAACCTCCTCCATGTCTGCATAGTTGAAGCTTTTAGCTCCACAACCTAACAGAGATCAACGTAGAATGAATTAAAATTTTATAGCTAATATATATATATATATATATATATATATATATATATATTAGCTATATATATATATATATATATATATATATTAGCTATAAAATTTTAATTCATTCTACGTTGAT
>JARHVA010000555.1:2415000-2420000 GCA_037957365.1 Torreya grandis
CTTCTAACCAACATATATAATTTTGATACATCCATAGTTTTCCCACAATGTATCTTGATATGATTTCCCACTCATGTTACATTTTAAATTTGATGCACTGATTGAACATCATCACATTCAACATCACTTTGAATTTTATGGTCATCAGGCATATTCCTCCACTCCACATGCTAAGGATTGTAATTAAATGACTCCCAGTTTGATTCTATTATATCATCATCAAGTCTAATACCTCTTTCTATATTATGAAATGGATTGTAAATCAATAACTATGACCAATAGAAATCAACCCATTTTTATGGTTCCCATAGTGTTACTGTAGTAAACCTTGAGAATGCTCTCACAATAGTTGCCATACTCCTAGCCTCCCATTATTATCTCACCTTCGCTTGGGATTATATGACCATGATCTATATGTCTCTATAACTGAAAAACTTTCCATTTCATAAGGTCTATTCATGTTTCCATCAATGAAATATTTTAAGGGTTTATCATTTTTTGGTTCTATAGTATGTGTCACAGGGTTGAACAATTCACATGAAACATTCAAAGGGACAGACATTCTACTTCTCTCTACCAATGGAAGCTCCAATAACATATGACATGTCTCTTGTGCATTAATTCATCAGGGTTTTTAATGTTTTCAAGTCGTATTAACATTTGATGATAAGCTTTAAAACTCTTCTCATCTTTTGTTGCATACTTGGCATTGTAATTAATTACCACATGTTTTGAAAGCATAGGTTGCCAATATAAATTTTATCTCTATAATTTTAGTATGTTTTATTTATGTGTATTTACATGATCATCATTTCTTATAGGCTTGTGTTTTTTATCACCTATTTATGGTTCTTGAAATAATTTTGATCCATTCATATTCAATGGCCACGGTGCATTGTACCTATAAAAAAATAGTTTTTTAAAGTACATTATGCTATATATATAATGAATGTATGAATATCTTACATATAAACCATCTTTCCTCTTTTCTTACGTAGGCAGGAACCCACTCTACACATTGTACGATGCTCTACACAATTGAGTAGATCTTCATGGTTATGGTCAAGATCCACTTGTGCCAGTTGATGTGTATTTCAAAGACATGGATGTTGCAAATTTTTTTGTAATACCTATATTACATCATATATAAAATTTTATCTGTTATTATGAGACAACATAATTATTATGCAAAAAACATATATGAAAAATATTGATAGTATACATATATGTTTCATTGATGTGGATCTCCACACAGATTCCAGGCATGGATGATAGTAATTCATTGATGGTGATTCGCATGTATTATAGAATTTTTTTCACAAACACTACAAATGAATTTTGTGCATGATATCTCATAATCATATTCATCATGTAATATCTGAATCATAGGTGTCATCCAAAATGATGATTCCTGTATCGAATCAAATGTTTAATAAATTCATGTAGATGTACTCATTTCATTGTTGGTTTTCACCTATCACATCTTCCATCTAGAAATAATGTGGGGAAGGCCATATCAGTTAACCCTTTTGTGACATACTCATTTATAGGGGATGCACCAATTCCTAGCCAATCCATTAGATCTCCAGGTTCTGCATTAAGATTATTCACCCATGCATGGATCAATTCTATCTCTCTTATGGAATTCAGGGTTTAGAGGCCATTGAATTTATGTGATTGATTATATTTACTTCATACATTTCTATCATTAGACCCTAAAATACATATTCACATCTAGATCAAACTCCATATATATATAGTTCAATTTATCAAAGATATTTTTTAAGAATTTGGTGGAAGTTTGATAAGTGCATTTTCATCTATCTGAACATCTCTATAGAATTTATCATGTTCTATATTATATTTTAGTTCCCTATATACTCTTTCTCTATTAACTTTAAAATTTTAATTTTTTCCACATTGATCTCTTCTTTGAACAACAATGATCAATAAATCTTTTATTCGATGTGGTAAAACCTTAGCAATTTCTTTCACTTCTTGTGGAAAACTGATTGTTTATAGTTTATATTTATATTGACCTCTTATTTCATGTGTGAATTAAAGGATTGGATTGAATCTTGCTATCAACATCTCTTCTACTTGGTTTAAGCATGCAAGTTGTGGTGGTTGTGGACTAGGATCCATGTTGTTTGATGCTGAAAATTGATGATCATTTTTCTCATGTCGACATCTATGGAAAATTGGACCTTAAGGTGCTTGAGAGATATTTATGCTAAGGTAAATTTCTTGACAAATATAACACATACATGGTGAAGCCAATTTTTTGAGATGATGGTGAAAAATCATTTGTAATGTCTTAAAATCTACCTCTATATTTCTATAATTATCATGTGTATTTTGTATATTATTTTCAATGCTATCATCCATTCCATTGCTTTCTCTATTATCTATTATTTCTAATACATGTTCTATGGTCATTGAATTCATTTATTTAGAGTTACTATCAACATTAGCATTCATTCGATGATGTTTTCAAACTACTTCATGATTATGTTCTTATAGTTGGTTTCTTTCTTCCTTTGTGAATTGATTCAAATACATTTATCTTTGAATTATTATTCTTAATTTATGTTGACCATCTTAAGATGCTTGTGCACAATATGCCACCATTTCATGGGCATGTTCTCTCATTTCTGCTTCCAATTCTTAAACTAGATTTTTTGCCCTATGTTTTGCATGTCTTTCTCTTTCATTATCATTACGTTGTCATACTTGTTGTGTTATTTGTTCACATTTTTATATTTGATATTTTTGAGCATATTATCTTTGGTATTCTATTCATTTCTCCTCAATTTAAAAATTTAATCATGGATGTGCCATACCTATAAAATATAAACATAAAATATTCAATCTATTTTTTCAAAAAATTAAACTACAATTAAATCTTTTTTATAAATACAAAATTTACTATATTAATGATTTACTAAATATCCAATACACTATTAATATATCCACTAAATATATATATATGTCAGGAATCTAGAACAACAAACAGCTTTGATTCCACTGTCAGGATTAGGAAGCACAATTGATTACCATGTACAAGAAACTAAATGCGGAATTTAACTAGAAGTAATAAGTAACTAGAATTTAGAAATAACACATAATATGAGAGACAATACCCAATTGTATTAATACTCTTCCAAAAGGAAATACAAGAAAGAAGATGCCATAGTCTTCTTCCTTACACACCTCTAGGGCTCCCACACCTCTAGGGCATAAACAATAAATCTCTTCAAGAGCTCAATCTCTCAATTACGGTCCCAAAAACAACTCAAGCACAGATTTTCTATTCACCTCCAACCAGTCAGTATCACTACTGCCAGTACCACCAATCAGTATCACTATTGCTAGTCCAACAAGTACTCCACATACTCCACGACTGAGTATACACACATACTCCAAGTACACAACATACTCCAAGTAGATCTCCCCTGATCTTGCTACTTGTTGTGTTGCTGACCTCCATGATCTTACACACCTGCAAATCAACCTGGTTCTGCACACCTGCAAACCTAGATCTCGCACACACACACCTACAAATCAATTGATCTTACTTACTCAGATAGAACCCTTATCCTTGCCTCACCAAGTCCTTATGATTCTACCATACTAGCACTCCTATGGATCTTCTATCAGACCTTGCAACAACTTGTAGATCTCCCTGATCATACACACCTTGCTCTCTTCACTCTAAAGGAGCTAACCTTGCTCTCTCAACTAGCACACTTTACAATATAGCCCATGAGTCTCTTAAATAGATCTCATGAAAATAATAATTAGACATCTAATTACAATAATTAGATCCACAGGTCCAAGACTAAAATTAGCCTTTAACATGCAAACAATCAGTTCGTTAATGAACTATCTGTGAAACTCACAATTCTAGAACCACACAGGTGATCGACGTCTGTCCCTATCTACCTAGAGATGACCGATGTCAGCCGATCTCTGACCAATGTCAACATCTTCCTATCTACACCTGACCGATGTTAGTTGGCCTGACTGATGCCGGTAACTGTGACACTCAACAACCTCCTCCAATGTCTGCATTAGTGAAGCTTTTAGCTCCACAACCTAACAATCTCCCACTTGGAGATAAACAACTGCACTGTACCTATACCTGTACACCATCTAATTTGTTTCCTAGCTTGTATCCCTCTTCAAGCTCAATCTTGAAGACCAACCACCACACAATCTGTGGTGCAACACCTATCATCCAAGTAACCTACCATATCTGAAGTGCCTGACCCTGCATAGCATGAATCCTTGTTGTTGGTCCCTCTCAGATACTTGAGAACCCACTAAACTACTCTCCAGTGCTTCCTTCTTGGATTGACTACAAACTTTCTGACAATACCCACTGCTTAGGTAAACTCAAGGAGTACACATGTACTCAACCTCATCATGTGATTAGGGACCCTATTCTATGAACTGTCCATCCATAGTTATGCTTTCCATACTGCATCCTTCACTACCTTCACACAATCATCCTATGACAACATCAATTTGTGATCTTCCCTGTCTCTAGGATTACTCATGCCAAAGAATTTTGCTACTCCCAAATCCTTCATGGCAAACCACTGAACTAACCTTACCTTTAACTCAGCAAAACCCTGTATGTCTAAACCTAAAACAATCATACCATCCACATACAGTAACATGATAATGTCGTGACCATCATCCACCTGGTAAGACAAACACAATGGTTACAATGACACTGACTTAAGCCATGCTTTGTCATCCACCTGTCAAACCTGTACCACTGTCCTACAGCTTCCTCAAGACCATATGACCTGGCCTTCCATCTCACGTATCCATTCTCTCTATTCTTTAACCAAGGAATTCATTCATCTTTCAGTGCTTTCTTCCGGCTGACAACCCTACCAAATCTCCCGTTTGGTTCTGCATCCTAGGAATCAAATTCCTCATTCATGCCACGCTTCCACTATTTCCTGGATCCTTCTTGCTCTGCAGTG